>PVJC01003911.1:0-67137 GCA_004026665.1 Murina feae | reverse complement strand
CCATCGGATTTTCAGTTTAACGATTTTAGAAAAAAATAGTGTCTTATACATGAAAAAATACCATAGTTTGCATGTAAAGGCATGCTCCTAGGTTAGTTGTTTGCTATTTCTAAGAATTAGTAAACCTTCAGAGGGGCAGTTTCTCCAGAATCAGCAAGACCCCAAAAAGCAAAGTATCAAAATATCTAATCTAATAAAAGAGTAATATGCAGATTAACCACCACTCCTAGACACCTAAGCCACGCCTACCAGCCAAGCCACGCCTACCATCCAATCAGAGTGGCTGTATGCAAATTAACCCAGCCAAGATGGCGGCTGGCAGCCATGGAGTTACAGCAAACAGGAGGTTTCCATTGCACCAGCAATGGATTTGAAACTGCCTGCCTAGGCCGGCTGGGCCTCTGCTCAAGGCAACAATGTTTCAATTATAGAAGCCTTGGAGCTGAAGCAAACAGGAGGTTTCGTTGCCTGCCTAGGCCTCCACTCCAGGCAACAAAGTTTCAATTATAGAAGATAAATAAACCCCAGAAACCTGATTCCAGCCAGCCTCGCTGGGATATTGGGCCAATGGAAGTTGTGGGCAGCCTGAAAACGGCCCTCATCCCTTCACCCAGGCTGGCCAGGCATTCCAGTAGGGACCTGAACCCTGAAGGGACTGTGGGCAGCCTGAAAATGACCCTCAGCCCCTCATCCAGACTGACCACACCCCCATGGGGTGAGGGTCTCCACTGGGGGGCTTGGCCAGCCTGCAAACAGCCATCAGCCCCTTACCCAGGCTGGTCAGGCATACCAGCAGGTGGACATTCCCCGAGGGGTCCCAGACTGCGAGAGGGCACAGGCCAGGCTGAGGGACACCCCTGAGTACACAAATTTTTGTGCACCGGGCCTCTAGTCTAATATAATAAAATAATAATATGCAAATTGACCCTCACTCTGTTACATGTAGCCATGCCCACCAACCATGCCATGCCCACCAGCCAATCAAAGCAACTGTATGCAAATTAACCCAGTCAAGATGGCGGCCAGTAACCATGGAGCTAGAGCAAACAGGAGGCTTCCATTGTATCAGTAATAGAGGAAACTGCCTGTCTAGGCAGGCTGTAGCCTCCGCTCAAGGCAATAATGTTTCAATTATAGAAGATAAATAAACCCCAGAAACCTGATTCCTGCCAACCTCACTGGGACATTGGTCAGTGGGAGCTGTGGCCAGCCTGCAAACAGCCCTCAGCCCCTCACCCAGGCTGGCCAGGCACCCCAGAGGGACCCCCACCCTGATCTGGGACACCCTTCAGGGCAAACCAGCTGGCCTCCACCCATGTACCAGGCTTCTATCCTATATAATCCTATATAATAAAAGAGTAATATGCAAATTGACCCTAACAGCAGAAAAACTGGGAATGACTGGTCACTATGACACACACTGACTGCCAGGGGGCAGATTCTCAATGCAGGAGCTTCCCCTGGTGGTCAATGCATTTCCACAGGGGGAGTTCTGCTCAGCCACAAGCCAGAAGGCTGCCAGTGCAGCGGTGATTGTGGGAGCCTCTCCTGCCTCCTCAGCAGCACTAACTATGTCCGACTACAGTTTAGGCCTGCTTCCCGCTGGCAAGTAGACATCCCCTGAGGGCTCCCAGGCTGCCAGAAGAATGTCTGACTGCCATCTTAGGCCCGATCACCTGGGGAGTAGTCCAAAGCCAGCAGGTGGACATCTCTCGAGGGGTCCCAGACTGCGAGAGGGCACAGGCCAGGCAGAGGGACCCCTCCCCCGCAAGTGGACAAATTTTTGTGCCCCGGGCCTCTAATGCTATATAATAAAACACTAGGGGCCTGGTGCACAAAAATTTGTGCACTCGGGGGGGGGGGGGTTCCCACAGCCTGGCTTGTGCCCTCTTGCAGTCTGGGACTCCTCGGGGGAGATGTCCACCTGCTGGCATGCCTGGCCAGCCTGGGTGAGGGGCTGAGGGCCATTTTCAGGCTGCCCACAGCCCCTTCAGTGTTTGTGCACTGTGGGGTGGGAGGGCTGGTTAGTGCAGGCGAGGACATTTCCCACCAGAGGGCCCACGATTGCACACGCCTGGTGGGCCCCCACCGCTGAGGGGACACACCTGGAGCAGAGCTAGGTAGCGAGCCAGGGTTGGATGCTGGTGCAGGATCCCTCAGTGGGGCCCTGCTGCTGAGTGAACACACCCGGGGTGGAGCCGGGCAGCGGACTGGCTTTGGATGCTCCTCACTGTGCAGCAGATGCTCCCACATGCCCTGTGGAGGCCCCTGGGGGGCGGACGAAGGCAGCAGACCCTGGAAGGGTGCTCCCGCATGCCCTGAGGAGGTCCCCGACCCAGGACGGGTGCTCCTGGATGCCTTCAGGAAGCCCCCGGGGGGCGGAGCCAGGCAGCAGACCCAGGCCCAGAACGGGCGCTCCTGGACGCCCCAAGGAGACCCTGGGCCGGACCCCCCGCCACTGAGCTGACACACCTGACATAGCTGTGCTGGCCGCGGAGGCTCCCAGTGCAGAGCTGCCCTGCCAGCCTCCATCTTGGCTGGGTTAATTTGCATACAGCCACTCTGATTGGCTGGTGGGTGCGGCTTAGGCATCCCGAAGAAATGGTCAGTTTCAATATTATGCTTTTATTACTCTAGATAATTGAAACATTGTTGCTTTAAGCTGAGGCCTAGGAAGCTCCTGTTTGTTTCAGCTCTGTGGCTTCTATAATTGAAACATTGTTATCGTGTCCAGAGGCTCAACCAGCCTAGGCAGGCAGTTGCAACAGAAGCCTCTGGTTTGCTCTAGCTCCATGGCTGCCGGCCTCCATCTTGGTTGGGTTAATTTGCATACAGCAGCTCTGATTGGCTGGGAGGCATGGCTTGGCTAGTGGGTGTGGCTTAGGTGTCTCGGGTGATGGTCAATTTGCATATTACTCTTTTATTATATAGGATTGTTAATACAACCATGTAGGGCCAGGGCAGCAAGAATAGGCCTAAACCTAGAGGAGAAGAGCTTTCTGGGCAGAGGGTTCAGCTTATGCATGTACCAAAGGACGTGGAAAAGCATGTTTGTATTTCAGTATATTTGGAGTCTGGAGTGAGAATACAGCATGAACAATAGGGGTAGGGGGTGGGGTGGACTGCTGTGTAGGCAGGATCTAGTCCATGAAGTTTACCTGGCTAAGGAATTTGGATTATATTTGAAAGGTAGTGAGGGATAGCTGAAGGGTTTTACACAGGAGGTTGACAAATAATTTCAGTTTACTTCTGTTTGGTGAAAATCTATGCTACTAAAACTATACTACTTAAAAATTAATGAGGTTTCACATTTCATCTTTGTAAGATAAACAACATGATATGTTTAGTACTTTCAATGGTTATGTAAGGAATATTTACTCGTTCTCTCCTATGGATTATAAATCCTTGTTGTTCTCTTTCCAGCATCCTCCAAGAAGGCAGGCAGTATAGCGGAGGGTACAGAGGGAAAAGGCAGTAGTTAGATGACCCACGTCCTGGTTGTTCTGTTGGCTGAGTCATCTAACTTCTCCAAAGAGAGACTCGGTGGTTAAGAGCATCCCCTGCATCCAGACAGCGCATGTGAATCCTGTCTCTGCCACTTACTGTGTGACCTTGGACAAGTTAATTAACTTCTGTCTCAGTTTTCTCACATGTAAAATGGAAATAATAAGAGCATCCATATCATAGGATTGATGAGAGGGTTTGCTTGTGGTTTCCCCCACCCTTCCTACCTCGCCAACCCCTCTGTGCAAACCTGCATCTTAATGCAGTTTTATGATGGTATATCCAACGTTAGACCAAAGGATAATGTCTTATTATTGCAATAAGATGGTCAGTTGGGCCCTGGCAGTGTGGCTCAGTTGGTTGAATGTTCTCCCATGAACCAAGAGGTCATTGCTTTGATTCCCAGGCAGGGCACATGACTGAATTAAGGGTTTGATCCTGGGTGGGCGGTGTGTGGAAAGCAGCCAGTTGATGTTTCTCTCTGATTGATGTTTCTCTCTCTCTCTTTCCCTCTTCCTCTATATTTTTTAAAAGGTCAACATGATGATGCATATGGAAATCACTAGTATTGTTATACTCCTCAACCCCCAGAAGCAGCTAGTCTTCAACTGTGGAGAAATGGAATATTAAAGACTATTGTTCTTGGTTGAAGTTAACATCCTATAAAGTTAGTGTGCCATCCTATAGGTGGCTCAAAATCAGAGATTAATATGTGGCCTTGTCTTCCTCCTTCTCTCTATGGCCAAGATACGGACATCTGCGAACCAACCGATAAAGAGGAGTGGTACCTTACACCTAATGTCTCCAGCAACATTTGTGATTTGATGAATCTGAGTTCTATTTCTACTAGGAGATACAGTAATTCTTCTCATGATCAGACTCAGGCATGCATTCTTTGCAAGAATACCACAGAAGCAAATGGTTGATATCCAATTCATGGGAAGAATTACTGTATCTCCTAGTAGAAATAGAACTCAGATTCATCAAGACCCAAATGTTGCTGGGAGGCATTAGGTGTAATTCTGCAAAGTATCACTCCTCTCTATCAGTTGGTTCCCAGATGTCTGCGCATTAAATTGTCCTGCCACTTTAGTCTCCATCAATCTGGAATATTTCTTCAATATTTCTTTGTCTCTCACAGCCATGATATATTAAACAGTGCAGGACTTCCATTTTATAGGACCTCATTGCTCAGTACAGGAATCACATGTGTATTGTAAATTTTTCTAGTAGCCACATTATAAAAAGAATCAGGTGAAATGAATACTTAACACACTTATTTAATCTATTGTATTTTATAATGTTATCATTTTATATTAAAATAAGTATAAAATTATGTAGTTACATTCTTTTCATATAAAGTATTTGAAATTCAGTGTATAGACAGCATACCTCAATTAGGACTGGTCACATACTCAACAGCTGTGTATGGCTAAGTGGCTATCATTCCAGACAATGCAGTGTCAGCATGTCCCACAGTCTGGGTCCCCTCAGTGTTTCCTCATTACCAGGGTTGGCATGCATGCTTTGAAGAAATGAAGCTGGGTTCTTGGTTATACTTCGGAAGGTGCACAGTGTTGATCTGATTCATCACTGCTGATGTTAACCTTGGTCACTTGGTCATAATGGTGTCTTCCAGGATCCTCAACTGCAAACTTATAATTTTCCTTTTGTGCTGATAGGTATTTATCCTATTCCTCATCTAATCATCACCCACCAGCCTTGACTTTCAAGACAACTTCAGAATAAATCAGCTACCAAGCATATTGATTGTCAGATGTTATTTTCTATTACTGATTGGCTTTCTATTTTAAGGAAGAACTTTTTCTTCTTTCCCTTCCCTCCCTCCCTTCCTCCTTCCCTCCATTCCCTCTTTCCTTCCTTCATTTTTTCTCTCCCTCCTTCCATCCTCCCATTTGTGTGGCCTCATGGATATTTGTTTTATTCAATAATAGATTTTAATCTATTGCTGTCATCACTTATTTTGTTGCTTGTAATGTCCAAGATTTGACCAGTGGAAGTCTTTCCAAGTGGACTCCTCTGTCCCTTTGAAGTATCTTTGTCATTCTTTGAACATTCTTTATATTCTGGTCAGTTAGAGGTTCATCTCATATTTTCCTTGTCTCACCCTTAAAATTAGCTATTTTCCCAAGGTGCCCTGGTTCCTACTAATGCAGATGGTATTTAGAGAACAAGATTTTTTAAAAAATTTACCTTTATTATTGAAAGTATTACAGATGTCCCCTTCCCCCTCCAACTGACCCCCTCCCCCCACCGTCAGCACACTATTGTCTGTGTCCATGGGTTATGCATATATTCATATAAATTCTTTGGTTAATCTCTTCTGGACCCCAAAGCCCCCTTCCCTCTGAAATACATCCATCAGTTGCATCCTTCAATGTCTCTGGATCTGACTAACAAAATAGAAATGAAGATTTTCATGTGTGATTTACTTATTGCTATTGGGTCACTGGACAGAGCTAAGATATCTATCATCTATCTATCTATCTATCTATCTATCTATCTATTATCTATCTATCTATCTATCTATCTATCATCTATCTATCTATATGCATGCATACACATATATTTATACTAGAGGCCCAATGCATGAAATTTGTGCACAGGGGAGTCCCCTCAGCCCAGCCTATACCCTCTCCAATCTGGGACCCCTTGGGGGATGTCTGACTGCCAGTTTAGGCCCGATTCTGGGGATTGGGCCTAAACTGGCAGTTGGATATCCTTCTCACAATCCTGGACTGCTGGCTCCTAATTGTTCACCTGCCTGCTTGCCTCCCTGATTGCCCCTAACTGCCACCCTTGCTGGTCTGGTCGCTTCCAACTGCCACCCCCACCAGCCTAGTCGCCCTTCACTGCCCCCCCCACCAGCCTAAACACCCCCAACTACCCCCCCCCTGCTAGCCTGGTTGCCCCTAACTGTCCCCCTTGCCAGCCTGGTCACCTCTTATTGCCCCCCCAACCCCCATCAGCCTGGTCAGCCCCAACTGCCCCATCTGCTGGCCTAGTCGCACCCAACTGCACCCCCCCCCCAGCCTGGTTTCCCCTCACACCCTCCTCACTCCCCGCTGGCCTGGTTGCCCCACACAGCCTGCTGTTCAGTCGTTTGCTCATCCCTCACTAACCACCCTGCTGGCCTAGTTGGCCCATGCAGCCTGCTGTTCAGTCATTTGGTTGTCCCTCACTAACCCCCTGCTGGCATGGTCATAGGCAGCCAGCTTGTGAGAGTGTGAGGGTTAATTTGCATATCACCTCTTTATTATATAAGATACAAATACATCAATATTCACTTACATATCTATTAAAAACCTATAATTTTATACTGACACCTTTAATTCCAATCCAGCACCTAGAGTTCTTTCTAGCCATCCTTTTATCTATATTTTTAATCCTTTTTCTGACAGTGAGGAACCTGTTCCTGTTATTTTAAACATATTTATTTACTTGGTCAATCCTGCTGCATGTCACCAATCTTTAGGTCATGTCAGCTGTCTCTTTGATCCTCAGTCCCATTGCTGCTTCCCTGGCCTTGATGCTGTCTTCTCGCCCCACCTCCACTGCCTTCTCAGTTCCCCACCTCCTTGGCTCTGCTGTCTCTCAACCCCACACCTTCCTTTGCTTTTGTCTTCCAAAGGAAAGGAAGGGAAGAGGAAATGAAGAAGAAATACTTTTTTTTTAATTAAGAAGTCAAACAGAGGCGTTGAAGATCATGACAGATTAGATATTTTGAAAAGCTCTGTCACTGACAAACATCCAGGTGGTGCATAAATTAAAGTCACACAACAAAAAAACTTTAAATACTTTACTAAATGTGCAAGGAGGTAAGAGAAATATGCAAAGGCCAGTAACATAATCATAAATGAAATTACAATACTAAGATGCTGAAACCAGAGTAGTAAGCAGACACAAAAACTGGGCTGTCCTGGGTGGAGGAGGGGAGAGGTGAGATTCCCGGAAAATAGAGCTTTGAGGATTGAGGCTGCATACAGGCATAAAGGATATTACCAGCAAGCAGCTGAATGCGTCAATCCCATATAAATTAGGGACACTGTAAGGAGCCACACCCTTAAAGAGAAGGAGGACTCGAAATTGACTGTGAAACTGACTTATTGCTTCCAAGCAGAAAAACAAAAGTATCTCTTGAGACTGCTACCATAGACCTACCTATTCCTGTGTGGCATCTGGGTTTAAATTTACTAGTATACAACCTCTGTAGTGAGGCAAATAGTAAGCCCAGAGATTAAATTAACCTGGCATCTGAAGCTTTTGAAAATTTAAAGACGGATAAAGCCATCTCAAACTTTGGCTACTTACATTTCCTAAAATTAAGTTCAGGCAAATATGAGCTTATTATTTAAAAAAACACCACCACCAACAACAACTTAGCAAACATGAGAAAACAAGCCACTGTGTTTGAAAATCAGCAGAAACAGCCAATCAATGATTTGAACTCAATAAACTACTACAGATATTTGGATTATATGATATCTTATATAATAAAAGGCTAATGTGCAAATCAACCGTACGGCGGGACGATCAGTCACTATGATGCACACTGATCACCAGGGTGCAGATGCTCAAGGCAGGAGCTACCCCTTGGTGGTCAATGCGCTTCCACAGGGGGAGCGCTACTCAGCCAGAAGCTGGGTTCATGGCTGGAGAGCGCAGCGGTGGTAGTGGCAGCACTAAGCATGTCTGACTGCTGGCTTAGGCCCATTCCCCCTGGGGATTAGGCCTAAGCCATCAGTTGGACATCCCCTGAGGACTTCTGAGACTGTGAGAGGGCACCAGCTGGCCTGAGGGATACCCCCTCCACACACTGAGTGCATGAATTTTGTGCACTGGGCCTCTAGTAAATATAATGTACCTATGTGTGAAATATCAAATAAATAAAAAAACGAAAGCAAAGAACAAGAGACTATCAAAAACAAACAGAATTATTTAGGTAAAAAAATATAATCATTAAAATAATCAATAACTCAGGAGCATCCTGAACTCTCATACATCACAGTAGAAGTATAGATTGGTACAAATACTTGGGAATACTGGTTGTATCTAGTAAATGTGAATGTATAGCAAACCGTCTCACCCAGCAATTCCACTTCTAAGTACAAACCCAGTAGAAGTGCAGGTGTATGTGCATCAATAGCATGCCCTGAGATATTCATAGCAGCACAGTTTGTAACTACCCACATGACCATGAAGAACATATTGTTGTCCTAACCAGTTTGGCTCAGTGGATAGAGCGTCAGCCTACAGAATGAAGGGTCCCAGATTTGATTCTGGTCAAGGGCATGTACCTTGGTTGCGGGCACATCCCCAGTAGGGGGTGTGCAGGAGGCAACTGACCGATGTTTCTAACTCTCTATCCCTCTCCTTTCCTCTTTTTAAAAAAAGCAATAAAATATTTTTTTTAAGAGAAAAAGAAAAGAACACATTGTAATGACAAAAAAATTATGGCACATTCATACAGTATAAAACTATATAGCAATGAGAATGAATAAAATACAACTACACACAGCACATTGTGTGAACATCAGACAAAAAAAGGGAATATACTTATGGTTCCATTTGCATAAAGTTCAAAAATAGATAAAATTAACTTATGCTCGAAAGCTCAAGACAATAATTAGCTGTGGTGGGCGTTGGTACTGAAAGGAAGCATGAGGGGGTTTTGGAGCAGTTGGCAACATTATGTTTTTGATCTGGGTGCTGGTTACAGATATGTGTTTGCTTGTAGAACTTCACATGCTTTTGTATTTTTAGGGTATGTGTGCTCTTCTGAATGTATATTATACTTGAATAAAAAGTTTAAGTATAAAAATAATTCTAGCTTAAGAGATAGTGACTAATGAATCAATATTTGTTCATGCACTCAGCAAGTATAAGATGTCCCCCAACATGTATACACACTTTCACAGCTGATAACTCACATAATTCTCACTCCTTTTCAATATTAATAAACACTGACTTTATAATCATTCGAAGTGTGTATGCATTATTTTGGGACACCCTGTATATGTGTGCACTGTTGATGTGGTCACTGAGAATATAGCAGTAAACCAGAAAGATCTTGTCCTTAGGGAACTTCTATTCCTACTGGAGAGAGAAAAAATAAATAAATAGAAAAAAATACATTATAAAATCTCAAGAAGTGATCAATGCAATGAAGAAGAAATTAATAAAAGTAAAGGAATAGATAACTGACTGGCGGCCATCAGAAATGTCTTCTAAGGAGATGGCAACAGAGCAGAGGCTGGAAGAAGTGAGAGTAAACCATGTGAAGCTATGAGAGGATGCAAAGGTCCTGAAGAAGGAAGAACCTTAGGGTCCTGGTAGAAAAAATAAAGCTCCCCTTAACAATAAAGATCAGCAGTTTTTTATTTTTGTACGAGATGTTTAGCTGGTTACATGTACAAATATTCCCTCCACAAATATTTGTGATGATTTTTGCTTTGCTTCTGTACTTTGGTCAGCAGTGGGTGAGTTCTTGCATCTAAATGACATTTGTCTTGGGTGTTGCAGTGGGAAAGCCATTGCGGACCACTGACCTTGGCCAGGAGAAGTTACTCGAGGGGATTAGTGGAGGAGTAACATGATGAGATTTGTGCTTCAGAAGGATTACTCCCACCACAATGTGGAGGATCCAGAGGGGGAGCCATTTTAGAATTGACAGCAAAAAGCAAGAACAGTCTCAGTAGAAGCACACTGCAAATGTGGCTTATTTCAGGTTCCAGTGGCACATAGGATTCCCATGGGAGGGGTAGGCTGTTCCAGGTGCCTTGCCCTTACTTAGGCCATGAGCTGCTAATGAGAGATTGTGCTGATAACACTCAGCTCTCAACTTAGTTTTCTTTTAGTTGAGTGTGTTTTCACTTAACACATGAATACTAATGAAGGGCTTATTGTTGTTGTTTTTTAAATTTTTATTTGAATCACTCTGGGGATTCAAACTAGTTTAGTACTTCATCTCCCCTGCCCCCCCCAAAAAAATCTTAGAAATATTGAATAAAATGCTGGTTGGCATCTTTTTAACTGCATCCCTTCCATCAAGCAAGAAAATATGTCACTGAATTATTTAGATAATTCACTAAGAAAACAGGCCTGTCTTACCTAGCAATTGCTTCTCTTCTTTATTGTAAAACAACCTGTGTCCAGAGAAGAAAGATTTCCTCCCTTTTTATACCCACAGTGTCTTCCCTTAAGCAGCCTCATGCAGAGTGAAAGGGAGGATAACTCCCTCTGCTCATCACCTCTCCACCTGACTTTCAGTCCACAGTAAGGAGGTGAGAGAAATGTCTGTTACTCTTCAATGTGAGTGATACTGACTTCTCTCCATGGAGTAAGTCCAGTTGGCCAAGCACACAAAGGATTTTCATTTCCATGTGAACATCCCTGGATTTCACCTGGACATTCCATGGACACTCAACAGGTGCTGTTGTAGTAACTCTGACATATAAAGAGAAAGCACTCTTTTATTCCACCAGGTGAACTAAGCAGCAGCATTTGTTGAGGACTACACATGTATTGGTCAGGTTTTCTAAGGAACAGACTCATCAGCAAGAAAGCGTAGGACAGTGGGTCACCATATTTTTAGTCTGTGGAAGAGACAACTACCTGTCTCTCGTTGTTTTCTCTTCCTTCCTACAGTTATAGAGCCTCCACCTATCCCCACCAAATTTCAGCAGGGCACATAGAGGCAACCCAGCCAATAGCAAAATTCCCCAGCTCCCTTTGCAGCTCACTATGATCATGTGCCCAAGCTCTCTCAAAAGATGATGAATAGAAGGAAAGTATGTAACTTTCATGACACTTGCCTTAAAGAAGCTTGCCGCCTTCCCACAGGCTGGAAATGGACACTGAGCTATCGACATAGCTTTGACTAGATGACCAGGATTACTCCTAGGAGATGGCAGAACCCCTAGAGTTCAGAAGGCAGCGTATGTGTGACATGTGTGGTTTCCCATAAATTTGATTTAACTGCATGTCTAATACTCCAGAACATGACACAATACATTCAACAATATAAAAGGTATTAGCACACACATAAATCACTGTCAGACTTCCAATGCCTTTTTTTTTTTTTTTGCAATATATTGAAAAACACCAGTAATCCCCTTCTGATTTTCCCACTCCTTCATTTTAGAAGGGGAACCAATGCCAAAGCACTCACTCAGCCAGGGCTGTCCCAACACACAGTTTTATCTGTTGCTAATGTCTGAAATTCTTTATTAGAAATTCATCCCTTTTGTTTAGGGAATGCTTTCTGACCCAAAATGAAAATATCCCTGCAATGTCAGTAACTATGAAGATTTTATTCACTTATGTGCAAACCAGTTAGGCTGCCACAATTTCATTATTACTGATGGCTTAGCAGACTGCTTGAGCTTCATGTTTGCATTGGTTCCTCTTGTTCTCAAATCCCACAGGGCACCTAGGTGATATGCACACAGTAGGTTTGCACTGCAGCTGTGGAAATGCCTATCTTTGAAAGGGTGTTGCTAGTAAACCTTAGTCCAATCTTGGGATAATATCTGGAATGAAACAGTAACTTTATCATCCTGGATCAGAAAACAAGTGTGCTTTCTGTCCTGCAGGGAGATATTATCTGTGTCTGCAAGGACTGTGTATCATACAGACATTCTTCAAAAGATAGTCTAGAATGAAAGCTGATATAAGACATGCAGAAACACCATGAAGAATTGTCAACCAACATGTGAGAGAAAGAATACTCAGCTCCTACAACTTTATACCCATGAGCAAGTGTATCGGAGTACATTCTCCAAGGATAGTGATTTGAAATGATTCATCAACGAAAGGAAGGCAAGCACAATAGGTAGCTTTCAGAGTCCCCATTGCCTGTTACTCACATGAGTGACAGTTCTGGATAAAACACTCAACTAGAGACTGGAATAGGAATAAAGATGTCTCCTTCACCTACTTGACTTAGTTCCCCAGGTGCTCTCTGCCTGGAACACTCTTCCTTCACCCTTTGCAAGGATAATTCCTTCACTTTTACTTTAAGAGTCTGCTAAGGCATCTCTTCTTTTCCAAAACCTTCCTCAAGTCTTGCCTTGAACACGCATGCTCCAGAGCACCCCATGCTACCAGGGCACCCCATGCTTACTTTCCTCTGCAACAACATTTTTTGCACTATATCACAATGTTATGCATGCTGATAAGTTTTCCTTAATCAACTGTAACTTCTTGAGGGCAAAAACTGCTTGTCTCTCAATCTCTCTGGTTTGTAATCAATGTTTGAAGAACTGAACTGAATTGGGGAGAATGTTAGTACCTAAATTTGACCTTGCATATTCACCTCTCCTTAAATTCAGTGTAAATTCTATACAAGATTGTAATTTTCTGCAGGTCTTTGAATTCCTTGGTATTTGCCTGAGTGACACTTCATAAAAGGAGGAAAACAAATTAGTTTAGCCCCCCCCACCCCCACCACTTTTTTGATAATTATAAAGACTATCTGAGCAAGAAGTTACTCAAGGTTAGGTTAGATATCAAACAAGGCTGGACAATTGTACTGGCCTCCAAGAGGTCTGCTGTATAACTCAATCTTGGGTGCAGTAGTACTCAGGGTGACTTTACAGTTGTGCATTAGTTGGGGTTCAAACTAATTTGCTGTAGCATAGAAGTTCCAAAACATCACAAATAATATCGACATTTACCTCTCATCTACCAATCCAGCGTTTGATGGATAGATGTTCCAGAATGAGTAGGCAGTTCTGCTCCAAAGACCAAAGTTCTCCTTTAGTTTGTCACTGAAGGTTATTTTCACATCTCATCTCTCACTGTTTGGAGTCTGGAAGCAGTCAGTTTTTCTGGTCTTGCAAGACCCCACATTTCTAGAACTCTATTTTTGCTTGAAATTGCTCAATTTTCCTCTGATGAATTGCTTGTCTTGTAATATTGCCAAACACAGGCAAACATGACATGAAATTTTGATTTTTCTCCCTCTCCCTCTAACAATGCCTATCCAGAAGAGCTGCCTTCCATGGCACCTTTAAAGATAGTTTCACCAAAGATATGACAGATATCCATCTCTTCCACTTCCAATAGCAGCCTTCTCAGCACTTCACCGCTAGCCAATGCCACATATCAGAGTGGCTTTTGTTGTTGTTGTTTTTCATGGGGATTTGTGTTTGGTTTGGTATTTGATGACAGCTCACCACTTTCATTCCCAAAAAGTGTGCCAGCCAAGGTGAGGTATTGTGGTAGATTCTACTATGCTTCCCCGTTATTTGCTGCCCCTACCTGTGAAGGGACTGTAGTGCCCTGACCCATTGTAGGACAGCGACTTGCTCAGAGCAAAGGAATGGGGATAGTCGGGTTGTATACCACCTCCGAACAGGAGGCTTTAAAGTCATCATGTGCTTCCACCACCTCTGTTGCCTCTGCCATGAGAGCAGCAGCACACCAAATAAGAGCTGCTTCTTCACCCTGAATCCCGAAACGCAGACACTGAAGCAGAGACACAGTCAATTTATAGCCACATCTGATAGAAGAAAGTCCAGTAGTGTTTAGGTCACTGGTATTTTGTGGTCATTTGCTTTAACAGTATTATTTAGTGAAAGCTAACTGAAACAGCCAGACTATACTGCAGTAAAAAATAAATCTAAAATTCTTAGTGGCTTCACATAAAAGAGTTTAATGCTCTAATTTAAGGTGGAATGGGAGTAGCTCCATTTTCTGGGGGATGCAGCCTCCTTTTAGGCACCGCTCAGTAAAATGACATGAACCACCCTGTCCTTGGTTTTCTCTGACTAATTTCTCTCTGTACCACATATAACCAAATCCACTGCGATGGAAACTCAGAGAGGTCTGAATATTTATTTTTATTTTCTTGGACATCTGATCTTCTTAGTTAGGTTATATAACTTGACTCTTGCCGGTTTGAGATTTGTCTTGATCTTGGATGTGCCACCTTTTTAATCATTAAAGAAGGATTAATTTGGTGACTGTAAAACGATTTCCATTCTATTTTCCAAATTCAATATTCTTTTGAACTTATGCCAGAACCTGCACAGGACTATTGCTCTCATGATGGAGAGGATTATTTGGGTCTCTGCAATTCTGTTGTGAGACTCACTATTCTACCTCCTTGTTCTCAGTCTCAAACCTCGAATTGAATTTCTAAATGTACCAGAGTGACCTGCTTATTTCTCTCTTATCTAAAGATGGTGATTAAAATTAGCTCGGTGCGGAAGCTCTCCATGCCTCTGAGCAGATTTCAGCTGTTCAGTCTATCTTTGATTAGGATATGTTCATTTAGGTGTTCCAGCTCTTCAAAACTCTTCAGTAAATTTCCAAGCCTCTTGTCTAACTCCACTGACCGATTGCCTTTCTAACTCCCAGCCCTAAAGGAGTCTAAAATCATTCCTCTGACATTCTCATCAACTAATTGGACTTTGATTGGTGTCAGCTGCTGCCAACGGTGATAAAACCGTTTTCAGTAAGCCTGGGCTTTCTGGAGGTGACATTAGGTCACTGCCTCGCACTTATAAACAGGAAAGTTTTAGAATGGAGAGGGGGGTTGATGCTATGGAGAGTGTCTCATTCAATGAATCTAAATTAAGAACTGGTGCTGTGCTAGCTACTGTTGCAATGGGGTAAAAACTTACTCCCTCCTCCAAATTCCCACCCAGAAGAGTAAGTTAATGTAATTGGAAAAGGTGGTGAGTCCAGACTGAGGGAAGTGCTACCTAGCTTTGAAATTGCTGTGTGGGGAGGAAGACCCCACAGGTGGGAAAACAGGAGACACCGTGGAAGTTCCAAATGTTCTCAGACATAGCTCACAGGGCCACTGGATATGATAGGTGACTGAGTGTATGTGTGTATGTGTGTGATCTTCTTCCAATCCTCACAACTGCACTATGAAGTATGAACTAGCACCTGCCTTATAGACGAGGCAACCAACCCCTCATAGTCCTCACTACGGGTTTGTCATTGGCTCAGATGATAAGTTAAGCTGTGCAGGCTCCTAAGAAAGGCGGCTGTGCCAGGTGGAAGGAGGAGGAGGAGCACCAGCCAACTTTCTGGCTGACACGACATCCAAAACTAAAACTACAGTAAATCTAAATTCACTCTTTTTCTATTTGTATTAATGAGGCAAAAATAGGAAGTCTTGAAAAGGAAAGCGTCTGAAAGTCAAAAATTCTTTTAAAAAATATTTTTTTTATTGGTTTCAGAGAGGAAGGGAGAGGGAGAGAGAGATAGAAATATCAACGACGAGAGAGAATCATTGATCTGCTGCCTCCTGCACGCCCACCACTGGGGATCGAGCCCGCAATCTGGGCATGTGTCCTTGATTAGAATCGAACCTGTGACCCTCCCATCCACAGACTGACACTATCCATTGAGCCAAACCAGCTAGGGCAAACAATACTTTGAGATGAAAGAAATATGAACTCTGAATTCATGCAATGGAAAGAGAGTAAACTGAATACAGAAAAAAATGGAACTAATGAATGAGAAATAAGTTTGGTAAATTGTACCAAGACACTAAGGGAATGGGTAAAGATATGGAAACAATGAGAGAAAAGAAGTGGAACACGATTTAGGTGAGCCGATATCATGAAATTAAAATGCCTTTAAGAGAGCACATAACAGGTAGAGGGAAGTAACAGTCAAAGAAATAACAAAAGAAAAATATTTTTAAATGGAGGAAAAACTTGAATTTTAGAGTTGCAATAATTAAAACGATGATATATTAGGGCAAAGCTTTTTTAATTCACTGATTTTCCCATGCAATGAAACAGATAAATTATAAAGAAAAATAATGTAGTTGACATCAACATTTTTCTCTTTAAAACGCTGGCAGAAAATAATGAGACATTGTCCACATAATTTCAAGGAGCAAAATATTGTGTTACCAGAATTCTAACCCAGCCACATTAGCCTTCATATGGAAGGATAGAGGAAAAACAATATTAGATGCATAAGGCTTCAGAAAGCATATGGTTAGCGTACCTTTCCTTAAAAAAAATACTGAGTAAGTGCTCCAGTGAACCAAGAAATTAATCATAACAAAGAATTTAGAAATCGGGAAGACTTCTAAAAGAAACTGTAATAAAAGATGTAGCCAGTGAAATAGCATTAAGTTTAGATTACTATTTCTAATGTAGTTATAAAACTCACTACAAATGTCAAAAATAAAGGGAAAGAGAAGATACATAATGTCAAAATGTATTAAAAGATTGAGATCTAAAGTCCTAGACCATTTCAATAACAAATGAGTGGTAAAGGGGACGGGATTAAACCTCACATTTATAAGATGGGGTACTCTGTTTCTTGCTTGATGTATCTTCTTGTACATTTTCAAAAGTTTTAAAGATAAACACCAATATTATGGGCTAAAACATTTTTGTTTTGAAAAGTTGAAATCCTTCCCTTTCTCATACACACACCTGAATATAAGAGAGGTAACAGTGAAGACTGCTCTTGTCTCGAGACATAGGCAAACCCATACCTCCAACCCTTCACCCACATGAAGGTTCTGAGGCCCTGTAACAAAATCCTGGAGCTCATAGAACAAAATCTGAAAACCACTATTTACTAGTAGAATCAAATGAATAAAACTTCCTGATCGTTAGATCACAACCTTGACCCAGTGCTATGAATGGCTTACAGGTGAGCCATAAGATGATGATCTCCTCGGACTGTGGGGTCTGGGGCAGGGGGAGGGAGAGGAGGGTTGGGCAGGCCTTGAACTGCTGGAGCCGCATAGCCTTTGTCTTAGAGCTGCCTAATCTGGGGCTCCTTGAAGGGTGGAGTGATCTGATAGTGAATACAGGTGCTTCTTGGGTCCTGAGACTATAGGACAGGATCATGGGTTTGGGGCTGGTTATTCTGTTGATGGGCATTTACTGCCTTTGTACCCATAGACTGGCATTATGTTGTCCCTCATTTGTACTCTGTTTCACCACACTGTGCAGAGAGCAGGCAAGGAAGTACTCGTGCCACTTGGATATCTCTTTCAACAGCCAGTCAGCAAGATGTTAGGGGCATACTGCACTGGCCCCAGGTGAGGTTGGTCCAGTGTGGGGCTTCTGGGTAAGTAAAGCTCCTTTTCTCACATATATGGAAAACATCTGTCCATTTGTGGAAGAGTATACTAAATTTTTAGTGACAACTTAGCTAACTTCAGGATGGCTTCTCCAAGAATATATGCTTATCCTGAAGATTACAGCATTGTATGTATACATACATAGAGGCCTGGTGCACAAAATTTGTGCACGGGGGATGTGTGGGTCCCTCAGCCCAGCCTGCACCCTCTCCAATCTGAGACCCCTTGAGGGATGTCCAACTATCTGTTTAGGCCCAATCCCACTGGGCAGTCAGACATTCCTTTCATAATCCAGGACTGCTGGCTCCCAACCGCTCACTTGCCTGCCTGCCTAATTGCCCCAAACCATTCCCCTGCCAGCCTGATTGACCCCTAACTGCTCCCCTGCTAGCCTGATCACCCCTAACTGTCCTTCCCTGCAGGCCTGGGTCCTCCTCCAACTGTCTTCCCCTGCAGGCCTGGTTGCCCCCAACTGCTCTTCCCTGCAGACCTGATTGCCCTTAACTGCCCTCCCTTTCAGGCCTGGTCTCTCCCAGCTGCCCTCCCCTGCAGGCCTGATCACCCACAACTTCCCTCCCCTGCTGGCCATCTTGTGGTGGCCATCTTGTGTCCACATGACGGTGGCCATCTTTGACCACATGGGGAAAGCCATTTTTGACCACATGGGGGTGGCCATCTTGTGTGTTGGAGTGATGATCATTTTGCATATTACTCTTTTATTAGATAAGATATATATATATATAATTTTGAAATACTTAATATAGAAAATTAAATGTATTCAAAATTTGTTTATATAATCACAAGAAATTTCAATATGACATTAATAGATAAAAAGAAAAGAAAGAGCTGTTCACTTTTTAAATTAAATTTAAGTGTACCTTTTTGAATAATTGTAAAAATGCTTTACATTTTTAATCTGCAAAGGTTTTCATTGATGTTGCTTATCAAGAATTTGAAAATATCCTCTTGAAAATATTTCATCAAGAATTTTGTGTAGTTATTTCAAGCATCAAATCTGATATAAATAAAAAAGTGGAAGCAAGCTCAAGTTTTTATTAAACCTTAAGAATATTTTATTTGGGAGCTTTATACAATTTCAATATTTAATATGTTCTTTGATTTTACTGTTTTACTTTTTAATAATAACTTTATAATATAAATAAAATATAATTTGTACCTAGTTATATTCTATATAATAAAAGGCTAATATGCAAACAGATCAAACAGCGGAACAACCAAACAACAAAACAACCAGTCGCCATGATGTGCGCTGACCACCAGGCGGCTGTGTGTGGAACATTATGGGCATTGGCTGTGGCGGGATGGTGGAGCAGGTGAGTGGGGGTGCCAGAACAAGGTTGGGCACTGGTTGCTGTCATTAGGGTGAGTGTCTGGTGGTTACTGAAAATTCTTTGCTCCTGTGCGCCGCGATCCCACCTGGAACTCACACACCTGCTTCCAGTGTCAGCCCCACTCTCACCCACTGCCAGTGCCAGAGCCAGAGCTGCCACTCGCACCCACTGCCAGTGCCAGCCCCACTCATACCCACTGCCGGCGCCTGGCACCAGTTCAGTTACTTGGCACCATCAGTGGGTGCAAGTGGCAGCTGCTGGCTTGATCGCCCTGAGGGCTTCTTCATCTTTCCCTGCTCCTGAGGGGTGATCGGGGCAATAGCTGCCACTCATACCTGCTGCTGGCGCTGCCCCAATTGCTTGGCGCCATCAGTGGGTGCGAGTGGGGCCAGCACCATCAGCGCATGGGAGTGGCAGCAGCAGGAGCAGGGTTGCTGGCAGACAAGGGATGTTGGGGCTGCAGCAGGAGGGGCCAGGTGGGGGCACAGAGGATGGGCTAAGACCCGCCCCTATGCCTTTTGCAGCCTTGCAGCCCACAGTTCCTTTCAAGGTGCAAAAATTCATGCATTGGTCCCCTAATATGTGTGTGTGTGTGTGTGTGTGTGTGTGTATCCTATCTAATAAAAGAGTAATATGTGAATTGATCATCTCAAGATGACTGCTCCCATGTGGTAAAAGATGGCCACCACAAGATGGCCAGCAAGGGAGGGCAGTTGGGGAGGACCCAGGCCTGCAGGGGAGGACAGTTGGGAGGGACCCAGGCCTGCATGGGAGGACAGTTAGAGGGGACCAGGCTGGCAGAGGGAGACAGTTGGGGGGACCAGGCTGGCAGAGGAGGGCAGGCCTGTAGGGAGGGCAGTTGAGGGGGAACCTTCTTGAAGGGGAGGACAGTTAGGGTGGACCCAGGCCTGCAGGGGAGGGCAGTTGGAAGGGACCCAGGTCTGCAAGGGAGGACAGTTGGGGGGGACCCAGGCCTGCAGGGAAGGGCAGTTGGGGGGGACTCAGGCCTGCAGGGGAGGACAGTTGGGGGAACCATTCTGGCAGGGGAAGGGCACTTAGGGGCAATCAGGCCAGCACAGGAGTAGTTAGGCATTGATCAGGCTGGCAGGAGAGTGGTTAGGGGCAATCACCAGATGAGAGGTTGGGAGCCAGCAATCCTGAATTGTGAGAGGGATGTCGACTGCCCATTTAGGCCCAATCCCACTGTGGGCAGTTAGACATGTCTCAAGGGGTACCAGATTGGAAAGGGTGCTGGTTGGGCTGAGGGACACCACTCCCACCTCCAACTCCCACTCCATGCACAAATTTTGTGCATCGGGCCTCTAGTGTGTATATATATATATATATATTACCCTCTTCCCTCTTATTTCCTCTAGTTTATTGAGTGTGCAACAGAAGTATTGTCCGTGTGTGTGCCATAATGTAAAAGACTTGTGAAAGTGCTAGATCAGGGAAACAAACAGGCAGAGAAACTGGTCAATTACAATTATAAAGAGAGGAAAAAGGAAACCAATTTGCACATTAGCAGCAGCTACTGGGGAGGGGCGTTAGAAAACAATATGTATGGTTTGTTTTTACTTTTGCAAAATAAAAATACTCCTAGTGGATATCCATAACTGCCCTGGCAACTCAGTGATTCCTTCCTTGGGGTTACTGTCCCTCTTCAGCTCAATAGTGGGGTCACAGTGGAAAGCAGCTGTGTTTATAGAACCAGAAGGTAAGCACACCTGTGTCCATGGCTGACTGGGTCAGGATGGGTTCCTTTCACAGAGCGCTTTTAATGGGGGTTGTGTCCACTCTCGGTTAGGCTGCTAGCTTGAATGGAGGAGGTTTAAAATCACAAGGTGTTGGTATTTGCCCTTTTCTGCCTCAAGAGGAGGAAACAGATGAAGGATGGAGAGAACCCCAACCTCTCCTGTATGGTTTGGTCTGATCATAAGGCCTGGCTGCCTTCTTTCCTGTGAGTTCAGGGAGACACCCTATGATTCCTACTAAATCCTCCCTTTCGCGTTAATTTCTTCAATTAGTTTCCCTTTGCTTACATCCAATGAATGCACTGCCTATATATTAGTTCATAGGAAAGATAAAAGACAGGGACATGTATATTTAAATATTAGTAGAGCTTTACTTTGGATGAGTGGCTAAATTTTATTTTTTTATTTTGTTTTTATCAAAACTCTCTCAAGAAGGATTATTGCTTTTGCAATAAGAAAAAATTTAAATAATGTATGTGTTTAGTTAACACTCATGTTTAAGTCTAATTTTTACATTTAAGATGATAATTGTTAGTCTTATTACACAGGACATAAAATGAAAGACTTGACAAATAATTCTGAAAAGACTGGTCTTAATATTAAAATACAAGTTCACCAATATACTCTAAATGCATATAAAATACTTATATTTTTAATTTGCTTGCTAAGGGAGGGACTTACAAACTTTTTATTGGTGTATAAGTAGCACTCCATTTAGGGAAATATTTTATGTAGGGAAGGATATTTGCTTTCAATTTTTTTTTAAAATTAAGGCCAAGTGAGCCATTGGAAAACTAACATATCCCCACTTCTGACCCTCATAGAGGTCTTCCACTTCTTGCAATGTCTGTGACATCAGCTAAATGAGATTTCAATGACGTTTGGTCAGTGTTATTATTCTAGGAGGAATGAGGGAAGATGAGGAGGCATATTTGATTCTGGGAGCCGCCCACTGGTTATTAGATGAATAGGAGATACATATTTTTAATAAAGCACAAGAAGGAAAAGGGGTGTAAAATCTCTAACTCCAGAATTCTTTCAAAATGTCAGGAAAATGGAACCATTGAAACCCTTTAAATTTAAATTTAAGATTATAAGGAGGCATGAATGACAACTTCCCTCTGAATTGTCTCTATCTGAGAGAAGTAAAAACATTAATAATTTGGCAAAGTTGGCCATCTGACTCAAAAGCTTAAACACTTAAATAATTCATCCTGAAGACTGTGTGCTTTCATGCTTAGCACAGATGGGTTCACCTGTGTGAATTTGGGTTCTTATTTTATGTTGTCGTCTTTAAGATGAGAAATGGAAGGTTGACATTTTCTGATGCATTTTCACTGGCAAGTCTTGAGCAGAAATAATCACTAGCACGATTTGTCTGATGACAGTACAATGGGGTAAAATGAATGATGACAGCTCTTGGCACCTGTACTTTGGGCGAGAAAGAAAAAGTTTTCCTTGGTAGGGAAGAAAATAGTTAATTAAATAAAAAGCTGTATTCATGTGTGGATAACTCTGTTTTTCTTCTCAATACTTAACCATTAACATTGCTTAGGTCTTAGTGTTTTGCTTTTTTAAAAAATAATTTTATTTGATATTTAGAGAGTGAAGGAGAGGGGAAAGTAGAGAGAGAGAGAGAGAAACATTGATGTGAGAGCAGAACTTTGATTGGCTTCCTCCTGCACATGCCCACAACTGGTAACCTTCTGGTGCATGAGACAATGCCCAATCAACTAAGCCACACTGGCTAGTCCAAAACTGTAGGACCCAATTACTTTGAACTTCAGTGTCAGTGTTTTCTGTGCCCAACAAAAATCATTGAGATGGACACTAATCTGTTTCTCAGGTTGCCTCATCTGAGTAGGTGGAGCAAAATATTTTTTGATTCATCTATGTTATCCATTCCCAACTTTCTAGTAAAAAAATAACTCTACAGTAACAAAAAGTTGGAGTAGAATAAAATAATGAAAACTATACTCAAGCTCTTCCACTTAGTTACTGAAAATTATAAAGCACCCCCCCAAAGTCATTATCAATTTTAGAGTCATTAACCTATAAAAACTGAGTAAAAACAATGAAGCTAAAGTAGTGGTAATTAGCCCTGGCTGGTGTGGCTCAGTTGGTTAGAGCATCATCCCATATACAGAAAAGTTGTGAGTTCAATTCCTGCTTGGGGCACATACCCAGGTTGTGGCTTTGATCCACAGTCAGGATGCATACAGGAGGCACAGTGGATCAATGTTTCTCTCTCCCTCATCCTGCCTCTCTCTATAAAAATAAATCATTACAGTAATAGTAATTAAAAACAAGCATAGCACCTGATCAAGACAACACAAATCATATTCTAATAACAAGCTTTCTTCCCCTAAACTGAAAATTTTAACCATGTATATATTCCATGCAGAAAGTTTCTCATGTTGCCAACCCATGAAAAATGGTCAGACTGAGTACAATCATAAATTCTGGCTTCTATAAGTTCCGGTTGCACACTAATTTTAGTTTAATATTGCAAAGATTATTAATAACCCCCAGTATCCAAGAATCACAGGACATAATAGTTATACGTACTAGTATTCATAAAGTTTGTCAAGTGACATGCTAAATGTAATGCTGAGAACACTGGCTGGCACATATCACAAGCACAAAAAATGTTAGTATGTAATTAGTTTATGCAGTTTTAGAAATTCTATTGAGATGCTGCTAACTCCTTAAATTATTTTTATCTTTTTATGCAAGCCACACTACACCACTTGAATGTACTTCCTTTCATTTAAGTTGCAATCCATTTTTTTAAAGCACATTGCCTTGGGGAGACTGACATTTTATTCCTTTATATACTCAGCACAAATATCCTATCTAATAAAGAGGCAAAATGCAAATTGACCATCACTCCAACACACAAGATGGCCACCCCCATGTGGACACAAGATGGCCAACACAAGATGGCCGGCAGGGGAGGGCAGTTGTGAGTGATCAGCCAGCAGGGGAGGGGAGTTGGGAGGGACCAGGCCTGAAAAGGAGGGAAGTTGGAGGTGACCAGGCCTGAAGGGGAGGGCAGTTGGAGGGGAACATACCTGCAGGAGGGCAGTTGGGGGAAACCAGTCCTGCAGGGGAGGGCAGTTGGGGGTGACCAGGCTGGCAGGGGAGGACAGCTAGGAGCAATTGGGCTTGCAGGGGAACAGTTAGGCATTGATCAGGCTGGCAGGGGAGTGGTTAGGGGGTGATCAGGCTGGCAGGCAGAAGCGGTTCAGGGCAATCAGGCAGGCAGGTAGGTGAGCAGTTGGGAACCAGCAGTTTTGGATTGTGAGAGGGATGTCCGACTGCCCACAGTGGGATCGGGCCTAAATGGGCAGTCGGACATCCTTCAAGGGGTCTCAGATTGGAGAGGGTGCAGGCTGGGCTGAGAGACACCCCCCTTGTGTATGAATTTCATGCACCAGGCCTCTAGTAAGTGTATATAATGAGCTAAAGACTGTGCAATGTCCTGTGTGGGAGAGGGTGTCACTACTATCAATGTCATGGTTCTTAATTTCAAAAACTATCATTTTTTTGGGGCAGGGGGAGGTGTGTGTGGCTTCCTGAATTAATCTGATAACTTCTGTGATCTGGCCTGACCAATCTTTCCAAATGAATTTCCTATCACAGTGTGTTATGCAACTTCTGCATTGAAGCAATCCCTAAGCACTCCCTATTTTTTCCTAACTCATGTCTTGTCACATTCTATTTATTCCAACTTGGAAAGGTTCCCTTCCTTGCTTTTAGAAGAAATAGGTCAACTGTAGTTCCCCTCTAAAATCTTCCTATATTATCACAGTCTGAGAATAAGACTTTCTTCTTTGAATAGCTTTAGGAGCATATATCTTTGGTGAATGAATAGGTGTGTGGGTGAGCAAGTAAGTTTGTATCTTACTATAGTCAAGGAGCATGAGTAAAAGCAAATATTAGGGTGCTGGGTGAATTTGTGGAATAACGTGACAAGAGATTTTGAAAGCAAGCATCAGAGATTTGGCACTTAATTCATACACACAGCAAGCCATACTGTTTACTAAAGTATTAAAGGGCAGCAGGTCTGGAATAAAGTTCTAGCTCTATCACTTTATGTTATGAGCTCAAACAATTTCCTTAGTTTTTTCACCTATAAAATGAGGATTACAGGAGCACCTACATCACAGGGGTATGAAGATTAAAGCAGATAATAACTATTAAGCTCTTAACATGATAAGAACTTGGCACATGATAGGAATTTAATAAATATTGATTATTATTATCACTTGCTGTTTTGTGAGCTTCTCAATCTCCATGTACATGTAAGACAAGATTCAGTGCTGGCCTTGAATCTAGCTCTTTATAGCCACCTTTCTTGATAGATACGCACTTCAATTTTTTTATGCAAATGTAAAGCTAGAAACGATCACGAGATGGTTTGAAACATCAGAAAAGGTAGGTTGATGGACTTATATTATCTGTTTGAGATAAGCCAGTTCTTCAATGGGAGTAGTCTCCACTCTATTTCAAGTTTGTTTCTACTATACATGAAGGTCATCTCCTCTTAAAATACTTGAAAATAATGGAAATGCAATTAATAAATTACAGCTCTGGTATAACATGCTGTTGACTTGTATTAGAGACATTCAGGCCTGCTAGGTAGGCAGAATAAGCTGAAAACCTATTGAAATGTTATCTGAAAGAAACTGAAATGCTTTCCTCTGAGTATAACCAATAAAGCGTAAAAAGCATACCAAAGACCATCTTGATATGGTGTGCTATTTACAGCCAATTTCCTTGATCAAGGATAAATACACCATTTATGTTATGTTTTATGTGTGTATGTATGTGTTAAGTCCTGTATGTCATCCACTTTAACAGGAAATTACGATAGTGTAATTTGGAAAGAAAAGTACAGATGAGAAGATTAGAGCCTCGTCTTCCACAACACTACAAAGGATGTGAAACACAGCATTTGATGTCAGGCAGAGATTCTTTCAAATGATTCTTCATGAGGTACTTCAGCTACACCTCATTTGCCATTTTATAGTTTCCAAGTGGACTGGTAGGTTCGACGGTGGTTGAGTGAATCCCTCACAGAATAGCACTGAAAACCATTTGAATTAGAGATGAGACATGACAGGAAGAAACATCATGGGGGAGAGGAGCCAGAGAAAGAAGTGGCCCTTATCAAAGTAGCATAGCTGGTGTGGTTATGTACCCGGGTGTTTTCAGAAGAGTGCTAGTTTTCACCTGCATCCAGGCATCTTACCTATTTATTTCACTCTCAGTTTCCCAGTTTATCAATAAATTACATGTCTGCTGCAGTTAAAGCTAAAATGTTCAATGCCACTCTCATAAGTCAGAAAAAAAGTAGTATGGACTCAAATCTGCCACTGGCTGCTGAAATTCCAATTTGTCCAATAGGGATTTAGAAGGAAAGGCAGAAGACTGCATGCTGAAATGCCTAGCTAAACACAGTCACTTGGTTACGAAGATGATAAAGATGGCACATCTGGACTGGCACGATAATCACATGTATTAGTACCGATGCAAATGTGGGCCTCTGGAGGACTGATCAGTCTTTTGGCTGGGATCTCTCTGTGCTCACCTTGTGGCAGAAATGTTGCCTCCTTTTTGTATATGTGTTGCCAAAGTGTGTACAGTTGCCTCCCCTTTCAAGGGAGTTGAAGTGAGAGAATATACATAAAAAGTCATGGCTACTTAGGGGATGAAGATTTTATTCAAGAAAGGATGATTTTAATAGGGCTGACACTTGTTACCCTGGAAACAGTCTCCTTCCTTAGAAGGCAGACCTCACCAGTGCAATCACCTCCTTGGGTCCCTGTCCAAGTAGGAGAGGCCAACTGCCACCGAGGACACCAGCATTTAGTTGTCTCTCCCTTTGGCAGCACATAAACTAACAATGGAATGAGTCCAAGAATATTAGCATGACCTCCTTTGCAAGAAGGTCATTGAAATATTCCAATTTTGGAAGCCAATTGTTATGATTTTTATTCAACATTGTACTGGAGGCTCTAGTCATTGGAGTAAGGCAATAGAAATAAATGAATGTTGGCATGATTGGAAATGAATAAGCAAAACTGGTTGTTCAGCAAGGACATGAAAATTGACCAAGTAAAAGACTTATTTTCTATACACACACACGCATACACATGTTGGGAGAGTTTAACTAGGTCGCCAGATACAAGATCAATTTTAAGTCAATTGCATAGTTATACAATAGCAAACAATAATTATTGGTTTAAAATAAAATATATTTAAAATAGCAACAAAATATGCGGAGAAACAAATTTAACAAAATGTATTATGTCTAAGTCTTTTATGCAGAAAAGTACACAATTTTACTGAAAGACATTAAAGAAGACCTAACTAAATGGAGATACAACATGCTCTTAGATCAGTTCTCTCACAAATAGTCTATTAAAGTAATAAATGAATTCTTGATAAAACTTAATAGATAACACGCAACAAGAAGTGAAAGAGGAAAGGACATACAGCTAAAAGCAGCTTGAAAAAAAATAAAGAATGTGAGGAAATTGACCTATTGACTATAAAAATTGGTCATAAAACTGTATATTAGCCTAATGTGCTGGTACATAAAGAGATCACTTAAACAGAATAGAGCAAAAAATAGACCCATCCACATATGGAATCCTAACAGATACCGAGTTCTCTCTTTGCAAACCGAGGGAGAACATGGACTATGCAATAAATGGTATTGGGACAATTAGCTATCCTGTGGGAACAAGTGAAATTGGATCTCTGCCTCATATTTTAAACAAGTCGATTTCAGGTGAATTAAAAGTTTAAAAGTAAAAAAAAGTAACATTTCTAAAAGAGAATATAGAATAAATTATTTATGTTAAGTAGATGTCTAATTTTAAACAATTCACACAGAACATAAACCATAAATGAAAAAGTAATGAATTTAATTATACTAACACAAAAATTATGTTTATCACAGTACAAATAAATAAAAGAAAACCTGAGAGGAAAAAATGGTCAAGAGGCAGTTTGAAGAACAAAAAATGTTAATGCTAATAACTGTGTGGGGTAAAAATTAACCTAATTAGTGACCAGTAAAATACAAATTAAAACTACAATGAATTAGTATCTTACACCCATCAGACAGGCAAAGTTGGAAAATACTGAACCTGATGAGAATGTAAAACATAGAGATCTTGTGGCAGTGTAAATCAGTACAACCACTTTGGACAATTCTTTGCCATTATTTATTAAATTTGAAGAAAACATATCCCATTACCAAGCAATTTCATTCTTAGGTGTAGACTATGGAGAAATTCTTGCTCATATGAATCCTATATAATCCTATATAATAAAAGAGTAATATGCAAATCAACCAAACAGCCAAACAGAGGAACGACCATCTGGACAACTATCCAGAGCCATGCTATGACACCCACTGGCACCAGGCCAGCCAAGACAGGTGTAATGCTATTGGTCAGGCCCGGCCATTGCCCCATGATCGCCCCACAGAGGGAGGACCAGGCCACCGACTGGTGGGCTGTGGCGGGTGTGTGGGGCCTCCCTCTGTGAGGGAAGCCTGGGTCCTGGGTGCTGGCATGGGCAGCCAGAGGAAGGAAGGCCTACTCTTACATGAATTTCGTGCAGTGTGCCTCTAGTAATGTATAAAAATATTCATACTGTGTTTATACAAATATCCATTGACATGAGAATGGACCAATAATTTGCATCCTGTACAGTAGTGAACATGATTGAATGTAACTGTTCAACATGGATGAGAATCAACAATGTGGAGTGAAAAAAAAAGCAATTCACAAAAAAATACACAGATTGTGATTCCACTTATTAAAGTTCAAATGTACAAAAATGAGTGCTAGCATATATTTCTAGTTTACATGCATATGTTATGAAACTTTTTTTTTTCAATCCTCACTCGAGGATATGTTTAGAGATAGGAAGGAAAGAGAGAGAGAGAGAGAGAGAGAGAGAGAGAGAGAGAGAGAGAGAGAGAGAGGAACATTGATGTGGGAGAGAAACGTCAATATTAATTGGTTAGCCCTAACTGGTTTGGCTCAGTGGACAGAGCATCGGCCTGCAGACTGAAGGGTCCCTGGTTTAATTCTGGTCAAGGGCATGTACCTTGGTTGCGGGCACATCCTCAGTTGGGGGGTGTGCAGGAGGCAGCTGATCGATGTTTCTCTCTTATCGATGTAACTATCTCTCTATCCCTCTCCCTTCCTCTCTGTAGAAAATCAATAAAATATATTTAAAAATATATTGATTGGTTACCTCCAGTATGCACACTCACCTGGGATCAAACCCCCTACCTAGGTATGTGTCCTGACAGGGCATCGACCCACAACCTTTTAGTATATGGTTCAAAACTCCAAGCAACTGAGCCACCTGGCCTGGACTATTATAACACTATTTTTAAAAGCTACAGTCTTTGGTGGGGACAGAGGGAAATAAAAAAATCTAATAGGGAATGACATTGGGGGCTTTGCCAGAATTAGTAATTTTGTATTTATTAAGCTGCCTCTGGGCACATGGCTGTTCACTTAATCATTCTTTATACCTTACTAGACATACTTTTCTAAATGCACAAATATTTAATGAAAAATAAATTTTTAAAAAGGTTCTAGCTGGCCACAAACTACCATCAATGGATGCAGGCATTCCAATCATTTCCTTATTTACAGCTGGATTTATACTTTTAACTTTGGCTCATCCCTGAACAAATTTACCGAACATGGTCTAGTGATCAGATTAGCAGCCTTCCAAAATGTTTTAGCCAACCCCAACCTCAGCATATGCATAATACAATTTTAATGGCCTAGAACAACATATTTAGTCATCTAGTTTAGGCAGTTTCCCCATTAGCAACTGCATAGGAAATCCCCCAGTATGTAATTTCTATTAGTGACTTTATTATGAAGTTCCATTACTGCCTGGTGGGGGCTATATCAGGAACCAGATTTGATGATTCTACAAATGTTACTTCCTTTGTGAAGCCTTCCCCAATGCCTGAAGGCAAAATTTGCTACTCCAGTCTGCTCATCCCAAATGCATTTCTTTGCTTGCAAAATGAAATGTATTGACTTACACCTGATAGGTTGCTGTGAGGAATAAAAGAGCTAATGCCTTTGGAGCTCACAGCAAGCACTCAGCAAATATTAGTTATTCTCATATTTGTGTTTGCTTTGTGTTTGTATTTACGTTCTATTCTTGTTCTTATTCTTATGTCTTTATTGGAGTGCATGGCACAAGGCGACATGCATGAGCTAATTAGGTGTAACTGTGTCTCCCTCCAAGGTCTGTAAACCCGCCGAGGGTGTGTTTTCTGATCTACGTGTTCCTGATCCCTTGTGTTATTTCTGGTGTGTACTCAGCACTGATATATATTTCTTGAATTTAGTTAAAATAATTTTTTTTATGGTTTCAAGTTCTTCTTTTAAAAGATTTCTAGAATTTTCAGGCCTGTTGTAGGTCCCACCCAGTTCCTTGAGAGCCCCTGAAGTTTGTGTCCCAACTCTGTGACTGGGGATGCAATAGTGTCTGCATCTGTCCCTCACTGGCTGTACTAACCAGTCTTGTGTGATGACAGAAGGGTCTTCATCCACACTTCCTGAGGAAAATGCAGAATGTCCACCCATGGTTAGGGAGAGTAAAAAAAAAAATTCTCCCTATGCTGATAAAAAAATTCTTAAAAATCCTATTTATTGCCATATAGTTTAGTCAGAAAATGTAGGGCCCACACATGAGCAAAACCATTTTTTCCTAAGTCGAATTGGTTTCTTAAAAATATTTATTTGGAAAGAAGGCAAAGAACTCAGTACTTTTGGTCATGAGGCTACAGTCTTGCCTTCTTAGGAGAATATAATGTGCTGCTGAATATAATCCAATGGACAGTTAAACCGGGGCCTGATTCACTGGCTGTGGACATTGTTTGTCCATATAGTTTACTCTGAGAATTAGGTGATGGTCGATATGATGCATGGCAAGGTGAGGGCAAGAGAATATGGACATTTAAGACATATAATTAGTCCATTTCTCCAAAGACCTTGCATCCTAATCTTGATCTGTGGCTAATTCTAGTTGTATAGTCATATGCTAACAGTGTTTAAGAATTTCTCTGTTTGAAAGGCAAAATTGTGTAATATGTCATCTAATATGGATCAGTATGAAATTTTATGGGGACTTTTATGAGTTTAATTAATAAGTATATAAAATGTATTTGGTTAGAGGGTTTATAAAGATATAATTATGTGGTAACATATGCTTAGGAATAATTTGTGTTATATTAATAGAAATAGAACATACTGCGTCAGTGGATGTGGGAGAAGGGGTTTTTAGATAGTAAGCTATTTTAAGGCACTATTAAGATGGAGAGAAGGAGGCTGTGAAGATCTATGTTTTTGTGACCACAGTAATGATGAGAGCCAAGGACAGCAATCAGAGTCTGACTGTGAGGCAGAGATCTGAGATAAGGATGAAGTCTGCAAGCATCACTCTTGGTGGTCTAGGTACAGAGTCCCTCCTTATCTTGAGATATAGGATGAGCAAAAATCTATACAAAGGAAATAAGCAGTTACCCACGCAGGCAGAGGACAGTCTTATCAGTTGGCTCTTGGAGTAGGGCTAGGAGTGAAGGAACTGTTGGAGTAAATGGTAAAATGTGAGATCAAATGGGGAAGGGATTTCATGGTAAATAAAAGAGATGTACCAAACATTCCTTCTCAAGAGCCCAGGACACACTGATCTTACCAGTCATTTTTCCCACTAGAGTGGTCATGATATGTGTCAATAAACCAAGGTTCAGAAACCCATACTGCTCCCTGGAATTGTCACATTAGTGGCAGGGAAGGAAACCAAAGAAGCAGCAGGAAGGGAAGCCCACATAGTAAAAAGAGAGTGACTGTAGTCAGACAGCACTTTCTTTAAGAGCAAGCTCTTAAATGCTGCCACCCACAGGACAGAAGGTCTGTGTAAGTTACTTAATATTTATGAGCGTGATTTCTATCCTATCTAATAAAAGAGTAATATGCAAATTGACCATCACAAGATGGCTTCCCCCATGTGGTCAAAGATTGCTGCCACAAAATGACCAGCAAGGGAGGGCAGTCGGGAGAGACCCAGGCCTGCAGGAGAGGGCAGTTGGGAGAGACCTAGGCCTGCAGGGGAGGACAGTTGAGGGGGAACCCAAACCTGCAAGGGAGGACAGTTGGGGGGACCCAGGCCTGCAGGGGAGGGCAATTGGGGGGGACCATCCTGGCAGGGGGAGGGCAGTTAGGGGCAATCAGGCCAGCACAGGAGCAGTTAGGCATTGATCAGGCTGGCAGGGGAGTAGTTAGAGGCAATCTTCAGGTGAGAGGTTGGGAGCCAGAAGCCCTGAATTGTGAAAGGGATGTCTGATTGCCCATTTAGGCCCGATCTCACTGTGGGCAGTCAGACATCCCTCAAGGGGTCCCAGATTGGAAAGGGTGCAGGTTGGGCTGAGGGACACCACTCCCATCCCCCACTCCCACTCCGTGCATGAATCATGCACCGGGCTTCTAGTCCTATATAATAAAAGGCTAATATGCAAATCTATTGAACATCAGAGCAACTAGGGGGTAGATACTCAGCCCAGGTGATCAATGCTGCTGAGCCAGAAGCCAGACTGATGGCTGGCAAGCACAGTGGCAGTGGTGGGATCCTCTCCTGCTTCTGTGGAAGTGCTAAGGAGGTCCCCTGAGGGCTCCTGGACTGTGAGAGGGTGTAGGCTGGGCTGAGGCACTCTGAGTGCATTAATTTTGTGCACCAGGCCTCTAGTTTTTCATAAAATGGGATTGAAACAGTTCTTTTTTAAGTGTCCTTTTTTAAAAAAAGGTCTTTGTTTTATATTTTAATTAAGAAAGAACTAGAGATCACATATATCAAATGCCTGGTACATTGCAGGTGCTTCAAATTCACCTTTATTAATAAAAATTTATTGAGTGTAATTCATATCAGGCCCTCTTAGAACCTGAGAAAGAAAGACACTGCTTTGTTTTAGCTTTTCTCCAAAGAACTTACCAGCTGCTTGAAAAGACAGGTAAAAAAGTGTGATAACCTCTTAAAGGAGGGGAAGAAATTGCAATGCCTTCTACTATCTCTTCTTTTTCACAAATTTGTCAGAAACATTGCCCTTTGGCTAAAATACTATTTACCAAATCCACTTTACAGGAAGGTGTGTCCTTACAATTAACTTATAGCCAATGAGCGATAAGCAGTTCTGAGTGCAACATCTGGGATGTTTCCTAAGATAAAAAGACATGCCGTGTTGTCTCCTGTCTTTCTCTGCTGTCTGGAATGTGGTAGCTGGAGTTGGAACATCCATCTTGAAATGGAGGTGGAGGCCAGCAGGGAGAGAATAGGTCAGAAGGAAAGCAGACTGACCACAGTGTCTAGATCTTGGTCCCCATGAGGCCAGCCTCCAGCTTTAGGCTTGTTACTTTAAAATTTCATTTACATAGGAGGAAAATAAACATCTTTTGTTTAAATCATTGTTCTTAAACATTTTCAGCAACTTGCAGCATGACAATTGAATTGCAACAGGATACCTTGAAGGACTGGTGACCATTTTTAAAAAAATATATTTTATTGATTTTTCAAAGAGAGGAAGGGAGAGAGATAGAGAGTTAGAAACATTGATGAGAGAGAAACATCGATCAGCTGCTTCCTGCACACCCCCTACTGGGGATGTGCCCACAACCAAGGTACATGCCCTTGACCAGAATCGAACCTGGGACACTTCAGTCTGCAGGCTGATGCTCTATCCACTGAGCCAAACCGGCTAGGGCGCCTGGTGACCATTTTATGGAGAGCCCAGGAAGGGCTTCTCAGAAGAGGTGATGGTAAGCAGGTTGGGGTGAATGAGTATGGAGTCTGCCACACAACATGTTGCTTCCTGTGCTCAGATGTTAGGAGTTCAGTACTGTATCTATTTATAGACATTACTGGCATGACCTAGACAAGCTTATTTAGAATGAGGGTTTGAAAACTCTTCTATAAATTGATCTGTAATTTCCCAAGGAAGAGAGGACTGGATATTTTCACTGGGAGGCTTAAGCAGCTGGACTGGTGTTTTTAATTTTTTCATTGTGTGTGTGTGTGTGTGTGTGTGTGTGTGTGTGTGTGTGTGAGTGTCTGAGCATATGCGCATGCATGTACATTAGTGTGTGGTATGAAGTTTTAGAAATGCTAATAACTATTTTTCTCCCCACATTTCCTTTTATCCCTTGACTTTTCTCCCACATTTGACTAACTAAACTTGTTGGTGTTTACTGGTTCAAAAGAATAAAGTGGCTACACAGAGCAAAGAAAAGGATGTTTTCCTGGCTTTTGAGTTTCAAAAGCACAATCTCTGAGAAGATTCTCAAACTTTTCAATGAAGATTGGAAATAATATCTGTCACTAGAGATAGAAGACAGTCTGACAGGAAGCACCGAGGAGTCCCTAAGAACAAAGTTCTGTGTGTCCTGCTCTCTGGACCCAGCCCCAGACCAAGATAGGTGGGCCCCGGGGAAAGCCCAGATGAATGTGAAAAATCTGACAACAGAGAATCTCTGAGCCCTCGCCTATGCCGAGTCCTGGGTAATTGACTGGACTCCAGAAGAGAAATGACTGTGTCCAGAATGGATCTGAGATACTCAGAGAGAGAGAGCCAATAAATCCAAATAAATCCAAAGATATCTGGGGAGCAAGAAGAATGACTCAGAGGTAGCAAGAGGGGACATTTCTGTGGGAGTCAGCATGGAAAGATGACTGCAAGGATGTGGCGTCCACCCTCTGTCACCTTGACACTGTGTACAGCTCCAGACTTTAGGTGAGATGAATGACCCCACCATAAAAAATGGGGCTGGACTGCACACTGCTAATCTGGTGAAGATCCGCTCTCATAAGTTAAAGAAACACAAAGAAAATGATTGTTCTTGCAGACCCAAGTATGAAGGTAGAGATTATAATCTGTTGCATACCCATCCATCCATCCATCCATCCATCCATCCATCCATCCAACAATAATTTATTGAGGGCCTGTGAGAGGCTGACACTACTCTAGGCACCAGGGACACTGCAGTGAACAAAATAAATTAAATTCCTGCCTTGGTGTAGGTTAGATACTAGTTAGGGAGACAGACAACACATAGAAAATATAAATGTTATATTAGTAAGTCAAGTAGTGATAAGGACTAAGTAGAAAGATAAAGCAGGGTCAGGAATAACTTACATATAGCAGAAGCTGAATATTTTTAGAGCGATGCTGTGTCTTAATCGAATCTCTTGCTTTTATTGCCAATATTCATGTGTGTTGTATTGATCTTGTGTTGCTGGTGAGAGCCCATAATCATTGATGGTCTCGAGGTGGGAGATGTCAGAAATGATAATGAAGTAGGTAAATTATTTATTAAATCTTCCAAAGATCAAGGCCAAAGTTGAAGCCAAGTACCAGATTTTGACTACACCCAGGGCTGAAGCTAAGCTTTAGTGTAAGCCTCATATATTCATCCACCCTACTGCATAAATATGTGTATTCTATTTTATAGATGAGAGTACCAACCCTCAGATAGGTTAGTGAATTGGGCCAGCATTAAACCAGGTTTCAGAACCAGGACTGAATTGGATAAAACACTCCTACAGGTTTCATGGAAAGCACCCCTGCACCTTCCCTAGTTTTGCAGTCAGTTTAGGGGTGTCAAACAGAAGGACAGGCCTGAGAAAGCTTCCGCCACCCTAAAGGACAAAGGACCCTCTCTTGGCCAGGGAAGTCTCAGAGAGTCATAATACAGCCATTGAAGATGGAGGTGGAGTTGGGGAAGGGCAGAAATGTATTTCTGTGAGATGTAAAAGTCTAGATTATTCTGCAGCAAACCTGTATGGATTACATTTAGCTGTTGTCAATCCACAGACCATACCAGAGACATAAAGGGTGGGGCAAAAGTAAGTTTACAATTGTTCATATGGAAAATAATGCAATAAATAATAATACAAGAATAGACTGCATTTCCCATATTGACAACTGGAAACCTACTGTTGCTCCATCTTGTATGTTGCAGTCCTAAACTAGAGGATTAGAAAGTTTAAAGGGATCTTGGGGATCATCCTCATCTATGAATTTCCTCAGTAGGATCTCTGACTTGGAAATATCTCACCTCCGTTTCTCCCTCCCACCTTTTGTTTTAATAAAGAAATTCTTATTTGACTGAGCAAAATGCCTGTGTTGTAAAAAGGTATTCTGTTCTAGAGCTGAGCAAAGGGTATTGACCAGGTACCAGCCCTGGGTTTTCTGAAATAGACATCTCAAGACAAACCTCAAGTATCTCTGTTCAAATTCCAGTGTACCCACTGATAACGGTGTAGAGGGAAATTGGAGTTGATTTTATAGTGGTGGCCATGGACCTCAATTTCATGGCCTTCCTCAATATAGATATTAACAACTTGGCAAAGTTATAGGCCAATTGACTCACAGAATAAGCATTCATAAAAGAATTCAACCTGAACAATGTGCTGTTTTATGGCCAGTACATGGAGGCTCACCTGTATGAATTTACTATGATTATTTAATATCCTCTTTAAGATGAAAAATGATGTCTGCTCAGTGTTAATACTAGCTTTTGACATGTTCCTGTGGATCAAATGGCAGTCACGCCTTCCTCAGACAGAGATTGAAACTTTCTCTCTAATGGCTTGCAATGGTGATGACATCCCATGAAAACGTTAGCACTGGAATGCATGCTGACTGAACAGTGCGTTGCCGTAGACCTTGATTTTGTGGGCTCACAGGCAAGTATGTCCTCTTTCTGCAAGCCTTTTTCAGTTGCTGCCGAGGTAGTATAAAAGAAACTGCTGACTAACTCATATTTCAATTTATGGGTTAGTTCTTGTGCTATTCTTTATCAGACAGCATATTTTGCTCTTTCACTATTCTATGTCTTATTATCTCTTTGAGTCTTAAAATTCTGTCATTAGGAAAAATGGTAGATTTTTTGGAATACTCTGGGTATGAAATTATTCATATCCAGAGATCCTGAAAGTGATGGGGGAAATGCTATGGAAATACTTAAGGAAATATAAGGAGCACAAGATATGGATCTTAACTGGGGCTCAGATTCCCTGTCTAGAAACTCGGGGAGAGCGTAAAGATATCTTCTATCCCTAATATCTCAAAAGCCTATCATTTATGCTCTGCTTTTAGGAACAGATTCTTAGAAAAGTATTCCTATTCAGGCACAGAACATTTTATTTCTCATTATTTTCTAAATTAGATAGTGTAAATTGGGTAAGGTAGTGGGAAGAAAATAGCATTGGATTAGAATGCAGGGAGCAGATTGTAACTTTGGTCAGTGAAAGCTGTATGGCCTTGAGTAAATCACTCAACTTCTCTAAATCTCAGTTCATTCATTTAGGAATCGAAAACACTGGATTAAACTGCCTTTCTAATTATTTTTTAGTTCCAAGAACTGTAGGTCTTGTAGACCATTGAGATTTTGTAATATATAATAAATTATAAAAACAAACAATAACATGTAATTGTTACTTTGAATTCTTTCTAATATGATCAGATTCCTTTAAGTAGAAAAAATACTTAAACTACGGGGTTCTTATGTTGGGAGGGTGAGGATGGAATACAGGGCAGACCAATGCTTTTCACATTGATGTCCATGGACTTCTGAGAGATTGTAAATCTATTTTCAGGGTCAGCAAGTTCCTAATTCTGAGAAACACTGGCTTAGAGACACCAAGCCAAGCAGGACCTAGATTTGGAAGTGGTGAAGAAGTAGAGGTTGCTGAGAATTTGGGGCTAGGAGGGTGTGTCGGTCAGGGTCCTGGCAGCAAATGGAAGGCTATTTAAATTGAGTAATTTGAAAATATTTTATTAAAGAGAGTATTTAAAAAGTTACAGAGCGTGAAGGAAAACTGTAAACGGAAGTATAGTGCCCAGACATCATTAATACACCTATGTTAGCAAGAGTGTTTGAAGAAGTGATCCCCAGATACAGAGAAGCAGCTGTGACCTTCGTCCCAGCCTCACCCTCTTTCCCTTTCCATTCTGCTGTTGTGGGGTTCCCCATATACTGAAGGCCACCAGAGCAAGAAAGGCCTCCAATGTAGTCAACCAGACAGATCTCCAAAGGGCACACAACAAGATGGCAAGGCAGGGAGATGAGACTGGAAGTAAAAGGAAGACATCCAGCACAGGGGGATAGAAGAGAAGGCTAAATCCTTTTAAAAGGGTGACTCAAATGCTCAGCACCACCTATAATGAAGGCAAGCTCTGCTTAATTTGATTGTTTCATTCACTACACACTAACATGAGCTGCATTTCTTGTTTCCTTTCACCCAGTGCAATGCATTGCACACATGGAGCCTCAACAAAGATGTGATTTGATGAGATAGGTACTTACAAATGCTTTACATTTGGAGGTGAAACTAAGAGGAATGGGATAGTTTCTCAAAATGCATACTTTTCTCTACAAATTGAACAAAGAGGAAAAAATAATAATCTTCCAGATTTTGGGTTGTGAGGAAATGAGATAGCAAACAAAGATGCCAGGATTTTATTTTAATGATTAACTATGATTAATGATGTCATTTTGTTTTATAGTGCCATTACGAGGTCGATTTCTTAACCTGGTTTTTAAAACAAACCTTTGAGGGTTTTTTTTTTTTACCCCTATTATAGAGACCAGAGAATGAAGCCCAAGGAGGTTGAGCAGTTTGCCCAAGGTCGCACTGCTCATAAATAGAGCTGATTCCAATGCTGAGTCCACCACACTGCTCATTACTTAAAAAAAGGAGAAAAGCTTAATGGAAGATCCCCTGAGGGGAGATGTTAGACTAGTAATTTATTCATATCCTACGTTTGCTTTTGGTAAGTGAAAAATATGACAATTTTATTTGTGATTTAATAGACTATTTTTTGAGATTTGAATTTAAATGATGTAATCAATCCCAAGACAGGTGATATATGGCTTCAGGAGACAAAATTAAAAAAAGTTAAAGCAGTTAAGCATACATTTTATGTCTCTTTTGCATTTTTAACAGACCTAGAAATACAGTGTACTCACCAGCAACTGTTTGTTATTTGCGAAATGCTATATTTAACTTGTTCTTTTCTTTAATTGAGTAAGATTTCATGTCAAATTCAGATTCATCAGGTGGGTTATTTAGAAATAAAGTGTTAAAGTTCTTTTCATGCAGCTAGTTTTCTTTTGACCTCAGACAATTCCTCAAATCTAAATACTCTGCTAGGAAGAGAAATGAGGAGATTCTGGCTGCTATCAGGCAGTTTTCGTTCTCTTTATGTATTTTTACAATACCTATTTTGCAATTACTAAATGGTGGTCTCGGGGATATATTTGCCATGCCTAATTAGGAACTATAAATGGGTCTTCAACAAATATTTCATTAAAAATGAGATTTCCAAGTAATAGAAAAATTTTACACGCAAGCTATAATGGCAAGTACCTTACAAAAATATCACAGAGAAATAGGGGGGAAATGAATAATATGCTACATTATCCAGAATTTAATTAGACTAATAGAATGTTAACATGAGAAAATAGTTCAGAGAGAAAGTGGCTGGAAGGAAGGGAACTAAACATCATTTAAATAAATATGCTTCATTTAATACCCCAAACACCACTAGAAAGTAGGAATAATTATTGTCATTTTACATACTAGGAAACAGGGGGTAAGTAAAGCTTTACAATTCGCTCACTAGCACATAGCTAGGAAATGGCAAAGGTAGGATTCACACCTGAGTTTACCTGGATCCATTGCCCAAACTCATACCAATGAGTCAATGACATTAATAAGACCAGAACCCAGTGCCCTTCCAACTCACTGTGATGCCTCCAAGCCAGGGTGGACATGGACCCTGAGAAAAAAACCTGAAGCTTTGACTGTTGTTTTTCTCCTAGTAATTCTTCCATATCTTTCTAATGCTACACATATGAACATTTATTTATGTTCAGTGGAACCTATTGCACATGTAGCAAGGGGGAAGAGCTAAAGAGATGTCCACATCTATTCTCCCTTCTTTATTATAATTAATTTATATTTCTTATAATACTCTCAGCTTATCAAGGATTGCAGTGACTCAGTAAATATTGTATAGAGCTATGAACCTGAATAGGCATCATTGGGTTGGGGAAGCCAGAAGATTTGATAGAGATAGTGTTCCCTCTTCTCCTACAGTACTATCTGGAAATTAAGTCCCAGAGAGCACCAGTGAGTGATCCAAAGTTACCTATTTCTTTGTAATTTTATTTTTTCATTTTATTTATTCCCGCTATGTCCTCTTCCACCTTCACCCCTCCCCTGTAATCACCACATTGCTGTCTGTGTCCATGAGTTCTCTCTGTCTTTTTTCTTCTTTGCTCAATCCCTCCACTCCCCCATAAAGTTACTAGTACATATTTATTTCACGTTCTATAAGCCAAATCTTTTGATCTTCAAGACAGTTTGTTATCCTCTCACATTAGTTTGTTCCAAAAGCAACAACAACAACAAAAATTTTTTAATAAACCCTAAGACATGGTCTGCTAGCAACAAACCTCGAGAAAAATTTAAAAGAGCTGCATTGATATCTAGATAGGAAGAACAAGTAAGTAGTGACACTTTGGAAGAAAATGAGATTGGCCTCAAAGTTTGAAAATATTGGAGCAATATCTTTAGTGGTCTGATAAGAGAGAAAAAAGGGTAAACCAAGAATCTGTTTTAAGCCAAGTTGTCTAATCCAATAAAAGAGTAATATGCAAATTAACCATCACTCCTAGACACCTAAGCCATGCCCACCAGCCAAGCCACACCCCCAGCCAATCAGAGTGGCTGTATGCAAATTAACTCCACCAAGATGGAGGCCAGCAGCCACGGAGCTAGAGCAAATGGGAGGCTTCCGTAGCAACTGCCTGCCTAGGCCAGGTGGGCCTCTGCTCAAGGCAACAATGTTTCAATTATAGAAGCCACGGAGCTGAAGCAAACAGGAGGCTTTGTTGCCTGCCTACGCGCGCACTCAAGGCAACAACATTTCAATTATAAAAGATAAATAAACCCCAGAAACCTGCTTGCAGCCAGCCTTGCTGAGACGTTGGGTCAATGGGAGCTGTGGGCAGCCTGAAAATAGCCCTCAGCCCTCATCCAAGCTGGACAGGCACCCCAGTAGGGACCTGAACCCTGAAGAGACTGTGGCCAGCCTGCAAACAGCCATCCACCCCTCACCCAGGCTGGCCAGGTACCCCAGTAGGGGCCCCAAACCTGAAGGGACTATGGGCAGCCTGAAAGTCTGAAGATGGCCCTCAGGCCCGCACCCATGCTGGCCACACCCCAAAGGGGTGAGGGACCCCACTGGGGGGCTTGGCCAGCCTGCAGACAGCCATCAGTCCCTCACCCAGGCTGGCCAGGTACCCCAGTAGGCACCCAAAACCTGAAGGGACTGTGGGCAGCCTGAAAGCCTAAAAATGAAAATGGCCCTCAGCCCTTCACCCAGGCTTGCCACACCCCCATGTGGTCAGGGTCTCCACTGGGGGGCTTGGCCAGCCTGCAAACAGCCATCAGCCCCTCACCCAGGCTGGCCAGGCACGCCAGCAGGTGGATATCCCCAGAGGGGTTCCAGACTGTGAGAGTGCACAGACCGAGCTGAGGGACACCCTGAGTGCACAAATTTTTGTGCACTGGCCCCTAGTTTATTAATAAAGACAAAACAAATATACAGGGAGAGGCAAAAGTAGGTTTACAGTAGTTTGTATGGAAAATAATACAATAATTAATACTTACTAATTTTGTTTCTCATACTTACAACTGTAAATTTACTTCTGTCCTACCCTGTATTCTAAAATATTTGAGCTGTAATTAATGAAGAAATCAAGCTAAGCATGAAAAACAAATGAAGACCTTAGAGAACTATAACAAGAAAGAAGAGTCTAATGAACTGTGAGGATTATGGTTGCCAATCAAAATGTAGATGTTGTTATACTTGACAAAGTAAAAGTAATAAAATAATTGACAAACCCCAATATGTGAGGTGGTAGAGATTCGGGGAGAAATTAGGAGAGAGATATGTGCACTAATGTCCTCAACTTTCATATTGCAGACTCAACAGATTCAATACAACATTGCTAAACCAAGACAGGGAGTTATGTTCCTTTTCTATAGTTAATGTTTTAACATCAGAAGAACTAAAAGCAGATCAGAAATGAAAATTTACAAACCAAAATATAACCAAAATACTGACCATCTAGCAAAAGATTGAAAAGACATAAAATTTGGATGAATTTATGATATCCTTTATATAAAATTCAATGCATATGAAATATTTATATATCTCCATCTCCCTCCTCCAGTCAAAGAATACCTGTTCATAGTGATGCATGTGAATGTAAATGGGAAGAGAAGAGGAGACTATAAGTTTTTTCTCTTTAGCATTTTCCTAGTACATAAGTAATAGTTTTATAATTTTGTAAACATGATAAAATACTTTAAAAATTAAACAAATAAATGAAAGATGAACCAGCAATAGATATTACCTCAAAATTGTAGCAATGATTCAAATAAAAGAAATACTGGAATATAGGTGGTACTACTCATCATCTACAATTGACTCTTAAAATGTTGTCACCTCCACATCCCAAACAGTGAAGTTGCATGTTAGAATACCAAGTTAGGCTGCACTACTGCTGCTACCACCACAGTCTGTGGACACTTTAGAAATCATTAGCATTTTCCTATACCCAGCATGGACCAACCCAGTTCTATTAAATAGTGGGAGAGCTCAAATTTCATATTCAACCCAATTGTCTTGGCTCATCTACATAGGGAATTATCTTGATAAAAATTAGAATGTTCATTATCCCACAAATGGTGCAAGCAGAGCTTTCAGTTCTTTCTCTCTTCAGACTAGTGGAATATGAGAACAAGTCAGGAAGAGAATCTGACAAAAGGCAAGTAGCAAATTCCTCACATTTTAGGAAGGATGCTATGATATATGGCATTGAATCTTACCAAGAACGTTTATTAAGCTCCTCTCAGTTTTCTTTTTGCAACTAACACTACATATATTTTAACAAAATTTTTTTCTATTGTTTTGAATATTTGAAAACAAATTGGCTTCACAATACAAACCATATTTTCAACTTTTGTGATGTGTTGCATTTAAGCATCCATAAAAATTTAAGGCAGGAATATTAAATAAGAAACTTGAATTTTTGTTTAAAAAATCGAATATTCTATGAAATCCTATTTGTCTTCATGACAATTGGTTGAGAATAGAAGTTCATTAACTATTCTTTGATGATATTGTTGTGTTAGCGGTGATTTTAAAAGTTATTAATTTGCATTATAGTTTTCGAAATACAGACAAAAATGTGTTTTTTGGTATGTCTATTTGAGTTAGTGTGTGTGTGTGTGTGTGTGTGTGTGTGTTTGCAGTCATAACAATTCTCTTACCTTTACCATTTTATGTCTTCCTTGGGCTTCTGAAACATGCATTAGAGTCAAGAAATCAAGAATTTATAGGTTGGTATAAAGTTCAGAAATAGTTCTGTGATGGCCTTGTCTAATAAGCATCCTTGAGGTTCCATCGTTTATTCAACTAATATTGAATTGTACACTTGAAACCTGTATGGTTTTATAAACCAATGTCACTCCAATAAATTCAATAAAAAGACCCTAATAGATGGCAGAAATAGGCACTGGAAATACAACAAAATAAAGTTATGATTTAAATGTTTTAGTTAATTTTTGCAGGTTGGTTCCCCAGACAGCAAACTCTGAGTTAGAGATTTATTTAAACTACATTATTGGGTTCAACACATGAGGAAGGCAGGGAGAATTTATTAGAGGAAGACTGAACTGGAGTATAATAATATTTGCTCATACTCAAATGCCTTTTCTCTAGAATTCCTCATTCCCAATATTCTTTCTCTTTTTAGACCCTATACTCACCAGCCAAGGCATCTGCCACGTTTCCAGTTACACCATTAACTTAGGCCACTTCTCTTTTGACAGAAATTGGGTGACCTGGTAAACTGCCTAAAGCTCTGCCCATTGGGGGGATTTCAACTTATTACTGCCAAAGACACCGCTGAATGAGATGGTATGGCTGCCACCATTTATTTTCAGCTTTCACTTATGTAGCATGCTGACAGAGCAAGCTTGGAACTCACGAGCAACCTCCCAGGGGGGCCCAGGTGTTGAAGTGCAGGTGAGGGAGACATGCTGGAGAAAAACTGGCGGGTGACATGCGGATCTGTCCTACCTCCCCTAGACGCTTGTTCGTGCACTTCAGAATCGCTTGTGCTCGGTCCTGGCTATACCACTTCCAATTTAAGATAGATTGCTGCTGGGCACATCCAATTTTATGACTTGATAAGTCTGACATAATTCAGGTCATGATGGACAGTTCTGGCCTCACGGTCATTTGATGTCCTGTGGTCTGTCTCTTCCCCAAAGCCCTAAGGCAAGACCTCAAAGATATATTGCTGTCTGTTCAAGTGAGTGCAACTATTTATGATCCTCTTTTCTAATAGGAATGAAAAAATTAATTTGCCAGATAAATAGCTGTATTACATGTATCTGAGGCTGTGTTAATCTGCTCTAGCATAGATAACACATTTAACATAGCAGCTGCAATTGGGGCTCCTAATTTTTGAGTTTGCTGTCATCATTCACCATTCATGTGTTTCATTACAGGGTCCAGACTTATGAATTAAATGCTGTTATGATGGGAATCACCATCCTTACCTTCTTTAGGTCTAATAATGGCACTAATTTCTGCCATTCTTCCTGAAATGTGACATTATTTTTGGCTTCTTATCTTAGCTGAAATTGTGAAGCAAATTTCAGAGGCTTTCACTTATCTTCCCCAGCACGATAGCTCTTGCCTCACAGGCCAAACACTCTTTGTGTCAGTTGTACCAACTATTAGGTATTTTCAGACTAATTACACATTTGAATGCTGGGTGAGTCCATGGACTCAAGGGGCCCATTGTTACCTAAACCTGTTCAGGCTACATGTATTGCCTGGCTCTTCTATATCCTCACACTCATGATAAACGATGATGCCTCATTGCGTCTCCAGGTGTTCATGTCAACTTAGACCCTGTGTCCAAGAGTCCTCTCAAGGTTTGGTTAATCTCCTTTCTTCACTGTACATGGCTGTAGGTCACTTTGGGGGGAATTATTATGTACACTCGTGTGGCATTAAGGTCCTTTTTCCTGGGGCCTGCCCTTTCTTTCAGTCAATGGATCCAGGTCCGAAACCTGCTCAACCCTGGAAACTGGTTGTTGTGATGTATTATTTCATCTATTTTTATATCTTTTGATTATGTATGTTGTCTGGTATCCTTGTTGGCTGCCCATTTATCCTCCTACCCATGCCCTACCTAGGCATGCCATAAATGATCAACCTTCTCCATAATCCTCTGTAGGTCAGACCCCTCCCCTACATCTGTCCTTCTGACTCAGTCACTCACCATAATTGCATCCATCAGGCTTCTGGCATGTGGCCTTCAATGTCTCAGGGTCTCATCATCATCCTGCTATTTGTGAGTCTAATCCACAACGGAATCTCCAGCTCTCTGCTCTGGCATGGAAAGGAGAGCCACCAGTGCACTTCCTAGAGTTACTGACACCCATGTCACTGATGTTTTCCTTATTACTTTGGTGATTGGTTGATCATTCAGGCTCTCACAAAACCTCTAGTGAGCCTTGAGTCTAGGATAGCATAGCTATTTAATTATGGTTCCCTTCTTGGAGAGTGTTATTCTCTTACTTATTTATTCCCTCCCTAGTCATAATGGAGGCTGGCCTGATTTTCATGGGCAGGTCCAAAGCTGGAGTAAGCCTTCAGAGTTGTCTTAATTTGAGGTGAAGGGACTTAGCCTTAGGATACTATGTGGATGAGTCATTAGATACCTGCCCCTTCAGGAAGGGTCTGTGACCTGTGGAAGGTGGGTCTCTGCAGCCAAGAATATCTCTGTAGATGATGACAGCTAAGAACTCTCTGTTGGCAGCACTCTCTACTGGGGGAGAAGTTCTTTTCTGTTTGCAGGCTGGCCACAGCTCCCATTGACCCAACATCCCAGAGAGGCTGGCTGGAATCAGGTTTCTGGGGTTTATTTATCTTATATAATTGAAACTTTGTTGCCTTGAGCAGCCAAGGCAGGCAGTTTCCTCTATCGCTGGTGAAACGGAAGCCTCCTGTTTGCTCTAGCTCCGTGGCTGCTGGCCACCATCTTGGCTGGGTTAATTTGCATATTGCCCCTCTGATTGGCTGGTGAGTGTGGTTTGGCTGATGGGCATGGCTTAGGTATAACAGAGTGAGGGTCAATTTGCATATTACTCTTTTATTAGATTAGATTAGCACAGTGATGTGATAGACAGATGTTGGGAAAGGTATTTTCTTTTTAATTTAATGTTTAAATTAAATATATTGGGGTGACATTGGTTAATAAGGTTACATAGGTTTCAAGTGTACATTTGTATGATACATGATCAAATAATCTTCTGTCATCATATATTTGGCCTCATTTCACTACCCCTCATCCCCTGCCCTTTGGTAACCACCATAATGCTGTCTGTCTCTATGAGTTTCAGTTTTATGTCCCACCTATGAGTGAAATCATATGGTTCTTAGCCTTTTCTGATAACTTATTTTGCTTAGCATACTTTTCTCAAGGTTCATCCATATTGCCACAAATGGCAGTATTTCATCTTTTCTTGGGAAGGTTGTTTTTTGTGTGTTTGTGTGTGTTTTTTTAATTTTGTTTTATTGCTTAAAATATTACAAAGAATAGTACACGTCTCCTTTTTTTTCCCCTTTGACCTTCCCCCAGCCTCCCCTCTCCCCAGTGTTCTGTGTCCATTCCTTATGCTTAGATGCATGCATAAAAGTCCTTTGGGGTAGTCAGGGACTACTTCTCTGAAGAAATGATATTTTAACTGAGACAGAGAGAGAAAAAAAAAAGCAAGTACAGAAGTTTCAAATTCAATGAGTCATTTGCAATGCTAAGCTCTCCTGCATCCCACACAACCCAGGTCTATTGCCTTTATTTTCTAAATAGCTCATAAAACAGGCTCCTTCCTTCCAGTTGCCCTGTATGTTCTTGCATTTAGGACATCATAATTGTTGCCCTAATTACTTTGCATGCATCCCAGCCATGGCCAACTGCCACACTCTCTCTCCATTCCAGTCTCCATAAAAAGACACAAACGTGATCCTGTTATTACCCTCCTTAGAATTTGACAGTAGCTTCTTCTCCTTCAATAGAAAACTCAAGTTTTCTGATGTGGAATACCAGACATTCCTACCTTGGATCTTGCCAGTCTTTCTTGACTCTCTCCCATAGTTCCCTGGATACACCCTGCCTTCTAGCCATAATGAATTGCTTACAGTTCCTTTACCATACCACACCCTCATCTCTTTCTGTTCCATGTATGTTCATGACCACCTCCCGTGTAGCATATCGGCAGGCCTGGTGCTATGAGGACTATACCGACTCACTCTTCACAGTCTTTTCTTGAAGTACTCTCATGATGGCACCTTTCTTTGTCACACTTGCTGTCCTCCACAGAGTGTGAGGTGGTGATTTTATTTATTTACTTTTCTCTTGCTCATATCTCAGTTTAAAACACTGTTGGTTAGGTTACTGAGTCCTTTTGTAAACATCTTTTCCCCAGATTTTGAGATATGTATTTTATTTCTTGCCAAAAATTGTGTCTAACAGTTAAATTCTGTTCCTCTAACACTCTGCTGTTTGACTCAATGTGCTCATTTCTCTTACACTGAGAGAAATTTTTATTGGGAGAAGGAATTAAAATGCCGGTCTGTAGATCCCCACTTCTTCCTATTTCCGAGCTAGAACTTTAAACTCTCCAGAGATATAAACATGTTTATTTTGATTATATCATAGCATCTTCTCTTTACATTTAGTATTCATTCAGCCATTCAAATATTATGTATTGAATACTTTAGTGGTTCTGAGCAGTTATGAAGTAAAAAATAGGTTGATTCAATCTGATTCCACTACTTAACAACTCTTGAGCAAGTTATTTAAACTGTCTTGATCTGGAAAGTGGGAATAAAATGCATTTTTTGTGTTACAATGTTAATAATAAAAATAATATGTATCCATTTACTGAGTATGCACTTTGTGCCAATCTATGCTAAATGCGTTCCATACCTTGTCACTAATTTTCAGTTATCCTGCAAGTGGGTATTATTAACACCTGTTCTACAGATGAGGGTGCTGAGGCTAAGAGACTAAGAGGTTTTTCTAAGATCATTTAAAAAAAAAAGTGGTGGTCTAGGTCTATGTGCTACTGCAGATCTTGAGTTCTTTAAGGTGGTCATTTGGCAACTATGCTTATCTCATTACTAATACATGTCTTTCTCTTTGGTGTTAGTAGGGGTGCTGCTTCCAAATTTTCCCTCTATAAATAGTCTCATATACTTACTACATTTTAGTGGAATTAATTTCCTCTTATTTTAATTTTGTTAAAGTTGTTAAACTTACAAATAGTCCAGGCCATTTTCTTTTAGCTTTTTTATTATATCTGACTATAAAGTAGTATATATATTTACTGAAAAAAGTCATAGGTTTGGAAATGAAGAATAAATAAATATGCCAATTCCCACCTTTCAGATCATTATTAATGTTTGATTTTTATTTCTTTCTCCCCATTTAAATATTTTTTAATTGCAAAACTCCTGGATAATTTATTTGATCTTGTCTATGAGTACATCATCCCAGCAAAGTAAAGCAACGTCGAAAGCATTCTGTCTTTTTATCTTAATTTGATTACCTGCTTATCAGTTTGCATTTTAATACCCATAATCCATCACTACAGAGATAGAAAGTCAAATAAAATTCTTACCTTGAAGGCAAAGTCTCTAATTCCCTTGAAATCACTAGAACCTTTAGAATTCTCCTCCCATCCTAATAATGTCTGCCTTATTGGAGTCCTCCTTATATAAAGATCACTGGTTTTAGACATTTAAAGCTTGCTTATTAGTCTTCTCAATCATCATGATCTCTTTGCCCATCTTTCAAAATATTAGTAGTAACTTACATGGAGTCAGTTAATTGCCAAACTATGTTTATTTCAGAAATAACAACTCATAGACCTTAGTCCCATGAAACTATATACATCCTTAACATATAAGAAACTCATATAAATCTTTAATAAAATTAGCACTGCCCAATAGAAAAATTAATATGTAAATATATTTTATACAAGAAGAAATATAAGCAATATATAAAAACGCCAACTGACTTTCATTAGTAGTTAAATAAATATAAATTAAGACTTATTAAAGATTTTTTAAATGACTAATATTTAAAGTTGATGAGCATTGGTGAAATGAATTCATGCTGGCATTGGGAAGCAATTTCAAGATATGTATTGAAAGCCTTGCTCTTCATATCCTTTGATGCAAAAATCTCCCCTCCAGAATAATAAAATATACAGGCAAAAATTTAGTAATAAAAATGTTTGTTATGGTGTAATGCAGTAAAGGGAAAAAAATAAAACATCTTCAATTAGAAACAAGGCTAAGTAAAATATGCATAACTTTCTATTAAAATTCTATGTTGGCTATTAATATTATGTTTATGAAGAACTTTTAATGACATTGCGAGATGATAATATAAAAAGAATGCAAAATTGTATATTTTGATTGTTAACAGCTATATGAAAATATTAATATAAAAAAATTAATATGAAAGTAAATATATCTAATAAAAATTTAACAGACGTTATTTCTGGGTGGCACCATCTTTGGCTGCTTTTTAATATCATTGTACTTCTTACAATTAGCCTTTCTTACAAATCCTCAATGGAAAAATAATAAATGTTATTTGTAAAAAAGCAATATACCATTGCATTATTTGTACTATTTATCACTGCCTATAAGTAATTTTGGTAATGCTGAGTACGTTGGAAAAACTGTTCCTGGTTTTGTTTCCTTCCATTTGAGATGAGGGACTGGATTAACTGGCCCTCAGTCCTCAGAGTTCCTGCTTCTTCTGCTCTCAAAATTTCCCCCAAATCCCAGTCTGCTTTGGTTATTGCCTTAAGGACTGGGGTCCCTTTGAGACCAGAGGATTATGCACTTTTCCTCCTTTGACTCTACTAAGTAGCAGGAGCAGACTGTGTGCTTATCTGGAAGCTACCAAGCCCCAGCCACAAATCAAAGTAATTGGCTGAAGTGGGCCAGAAGTACAGGGAGGACACATTCCTCAGAGATAAGAAAATGATGCGATCGCTCTGTCTGCACTCATCTTCCTCCTCCTCTGCTCTGTCTCTAGCATTCCATCCTTGATGATGTATGGGTTTCTCAGATGAGGAGAGGTGAATAAAACCTTAGTTTTATCTGGTTCAGATCAGAACAGTATATTTATTATAAAAAATTTCAAGAGACATTAATAATCAAGATGAATTGTGTTTGGTTATCACAAGACATCTAACAAAGCATTAAATTATTGAGGCTGCCACCGAACCAGAATGCAAGGATGCTGATAGTGAGTGTGGTGTTGTGCAAACAGAGATATTTCTGTCATCATTTGCTATTTGATACTGATGGTGGGCAGCATTACTGCCCTTTGTTCATTCTTCCAGCCTAGATGATAATGATAAAAATATCCAACACCCGGTGATATTTCTTACAAAGTGCTCTCACATACACTGTCTCATTTAAGAGGGGAAGTCTGCGTGGTGAATTGGAAAGAATTCAGGCTTTGGAGTCAGTCCTGGACTTAAGTCTTACCTCTGCTCATGGAACCTGTCTGCAAATTTAGAAATACTGCTGACTTGCAGTTTTGATATGAAAATGAGCAATTACATATGCAACTACCTGGTTTGTTAGTTCTTTTTATTCACTATTCAAAAGGCACTGTCCTTGTTCAATCTCAGTAAACAAATAAATTTAAGTGAAAACAATACATGGTATCCAGAGAACCAAATCAGACATTGTTCCTCTTTACATAGAACTTATGATCTAGAGGATTTAGGCAAGCATTAATCAAATAATAACAAATACATTAATAATTGCCATTATGATGAAAGCTATAGATGGTAGTGAAGTAGAAATTTGTGCTTAAGCTGAGATCTGAAGGATGTGTAAGAGTTTCCCAGGGAAAGAGGGAGGAGAAAAACGTTCTTGAAGAGGAATTGGCATGGGCAATGGCTGAGGAATGTGGCAAGTAATCAGGACAAAGAACAAAGGATAATGACCAGTGTGCCTAGAAAGGTGGGCAAGGGCCAGACTTCAGAGACTGGTTTGTCTTAATCCGGTTTAGGAGATCAACCAAAGGACTTTTATGCATGCATATAAGCATAACCAATGGATACAAGACAATGGCCATAAACAACACAGCTAGGGGCAGTACCTTCCACACAAATATCCAGCCACATGCCTGGATTCTTTGGCAGATATTAAGCTTAATGACAGGACCCTAGAATTCTGACCATACCAGCAGAACAGGCATCTTTGTCAACTTCCTGCCAGAAAAACTGATATCTGCAGAGTATTGATATGCCATCACTCATCGCCCACTTCTGCATCCAACATTTGGGGTACTTGGTGTAATGGGTGTGAAGTAGAAAGAACATGCCAGTGTCCCAGCTGCAAAGGGATCTAGGAATGTTGTTTCAGAAAGCAAGTTAGAGGAGGGCTGCATGGCTTTCAAGTGAACCAACTTACTGCATCTTTCAGCCTCCTTCTCAGCCCTTTTACATTCGAGCACATGTCTCTTCCTGTCTTTAAACTTACAAACAACAGCATGTTCTGCCTCACACAGTACAGCCATCCCAATTACAAGCAAACCATGCACACCCCCCCTTCAAGAGATGACAAGGGGTGGACAAGGGTAGAGGCAGCTTTTGCTATCAAATATTCATTTTTCTCTTCTCCCTTTCTAAGCCTGATTTTGTCTGGAACGGCAACAAACCTAGATTTAAAAAAAATTCTGAAGCTCCATTGCAGATAGGGTTGGCTGCGTGACACAGTTCTGAGTAGTGATATGTGAGTAAAAGTTGTTGGGTGGAATTCTGAGAAAGTCTTTTAAGGGATGGGGACAGGTGCTGACATGTTCCATTTTTGCCTTAGAGCTTCCTTTTTCTTCCTGCCTGAGATGTGACAGTACTGGCAGATGCCTTATGACTGCCCCATGAGGGAAAGGCTCAGATAATCACAGAAGCCCCAGCTCTGACATATGAAGCCTCTGCTCCAGCCCTGTTGCTCTTCTGAGCTTCCTCACACATGAGAGGAGAATCAGCTCCAAGCTTTTTGTGAGCCATTGTTCTCTGGGTTTTCCATGACAGGCAACCAAACCCAAATTTCTAACCAAAGGTCTTCTAATTGGGCTCTCATATTTTCTCTTGCCCCTTCAAATCCATTTTCTTTTTAAAAAAAATATTTTTATTGATTTCAGAGTGAAAAGGAAAGGAAGAGAGAGATACAAACATCAACGATGGGAGAGAATCATTGATGGGCTGTCTCCTGCATGCCCACTCCTGGGGATGAAGCCCACAACCCAGGCATATGCCCTGACTGGGAATCAAACAGTGACTTCCTGGTTTATATGTTGATGTTCAACCACTGAGCCACACAGGTCAGGCCAAATCCATTTTCTACACCATTGTCAAGTGAGCTTTAAAAATGAAAATGATTATATAATTTTCTGAATGAAAGACCTTCAAAAATTTCCCATTAGTTGTGGAAATAATTCTACAATTTTTGACTTGACCCACCCATAAGTCACAGCATGGTCTGGCATCTTCCTACCTCTCCAACTCCAACTTACCCCTCCTTCACCAGGCTCTGAACACACTAGCTTTCCAGTGTCTCCCCTTGACAGAAATGGTCTCCCTCTGTTCTCACTTCCTATGCACTTATTAGATCTTAGCTTTAAATATTTCTTCCCAATAACAGGCCCCATAATTTAAAATAAGCCTCTCCTGTTAAAATCTCTTACTGAATGTTATTTTTGCCACATACTTCTTATCCCAAATTGTATTTGCATGCAAGCCTATTTCTTTTCTATATTTCTCTCATCCTATATAATAAAAGGGTAATATGCAAATTGACCCTAATAGCAGAACAACCGGTTGCTATGACATGCACTGACCACCAGGGGGCAGACACTCAATGCAGGAGCTGCCCCGTGGTGGTCAGTGAGCTTCCACAGGAGGGAGCACTGCTCGACCAGAAGCCTGCTCATGGCTGGCCAGCACAGCAGCTGTGGTGGGAGTAGGCCTAAGATGTTAGTTGGACATCCCCTGAGGGTTCCCAGGCTGCCAGAGGGATGTCTGACTGCCAGTTTAGGCCTGATACCCCAGGGAGCGAGCCTAAGCAGGAAGGTGGACATCCCCAAGGGATTCCAGACTACAAGAGGGCACAAGCGAGCTGAGGGACACCCCCCAAGTGCACGAATTTTTGTGCACCTGGCCTCTAATTAGATTATAAACTCCATAAAGAGAGTGAGTGACTTTATTTGCATGGTTGATATTCTGAGCCAGGTCTTTGAACACAATAAATGGTGAATGAATTCTGGTTGAAGTTTAAATGCATGAATTTATCAGACTTTGCCAATAGTCTGAACATGTTTGAGCAACCAAATCTTATGTGTGCTCATAGGCCCAGAGAGTCAAATAATAGAGTTAGGGATTTTATTGTATTAAAAGACCTTAGTTATCAATAGCCAAACACAAAGCTGGAAAAATATCTGGAAAATTAAATGAAACTTTCAAGAGTCATAGCACCTATTTGCCCGGAATTCTAAAAAAGCTTTAGAATTAGATAACTCATTTGTCAAGCAACTTTATTCATTCAGTAATTTACTATGTGTCAGGAACTGGGCTAGAAGAGAGGTATTAGAGATGAAAGACATATTTGACCCTCGAAGAGTACATACATAGATAGATGTGGAGACAAATGTTTTGCACAAGTAAGTGTAACTTACTCTGGGTCTACAAAGTCAGGGCACCTGGTCCAGTCAGGGAGTATTGTAGACAGCTTCAAGGGAGAGATGCATATGTGTAGTCTTGAAGATAAATAGAAGTTCCACATGAGCAAGGAGGTGAACATTTTAGATGGTAGGAACAGCATATATAAAGACACAAAAATTACCAGTGCCAAGTAGAGCATTTATGAGAGACGCAATCAACTCCTGACATTCCCTATGGATTCGTCTCAGCCATCAACATTCTGAGGATCTCTAGATCTGGTTTTCCAGGCTTCTCCCTATTATAGCTCATATCAGGCTGTTTTATGATTATTCATGTACTCTTTGATCTCCCACACTAGACTGCACATATAGGTATTCAGTGAATATGTGCTTAATGGACATTTAAATTTGGGCAAGGACCAGATAGCGGAATGTAGGAGCAAGTGAATGATATGACTGGATTTTGTTTTTGACACATTACCATTGTCTTGGGTACGGGGGAGAGGTCTGAATTGGAGGGGCTGAAAATGAAGTCAGGGAAAGTGCTAGAAGGGTATTGGAATAGAGAAGCAATTTTTGCAGATCTAGTTTACACTTAAAGCAAAATCTCTTCTGGTCAACACCTCAAAAATTATAATCATTAAAAAAAACTTGAGATGGGTAAATATACCCAACTTTATCCCATACACTTCATATGTCAACTCAACTCATAAGGTTTTCAATATGATTTTAAAGTTTAATAAATAATACCCTCTCATATGGTTCCCCATTGACTCCTACTTTATCTCATCTCTTTCTCTCCTCCTCATCAGCAAACTTCTAGAAAAAAAGTCATCTGCTTTCTAAGCTCAGCCATTTCTCAAACAATGGTAAAATGTGCTTTCACTACTTTCCTAAAAATTCTCACATTGTCTGAATAGTTCTATAATGATAGCTCTTGGGGTTCTTATGTATGCTTTTTTTCTATTTCTGCCCCCAGCCTCATCTCACTTAACAATTGATCTACTATTCTGAGGTGCTGTTAAATGTTAAAATTTCCTTCTCTTCCCAGACTACATAGAAAAATATCATTGTCATTCACCTCTCAAGCTTCAAGTAGTATAACCAGTGCATCTGACTTTCAAATCAATATTTCCTAGCTTCCATTTCTTGGAAAGGAATGTATCAGAGACATCTCTAACTCAACATACTCAAATGTGAATGTATCATCTCCTTCTTCACCATAAAGCCCTTTTAGTTTCCCATATCTTTTATCTCAGTTAAAGAAATCACCATATGCTCAACCTGACAAGATGCAAACCTCAGAGTGATTTTGACTCCTTTCCCCCTCTCTCTCACACCCCCAAATTCAATTATTCACCAACTCTGATTAATCGTATCTATACAATAACTTTTAGATGGTAGTGAAATGAGAAGGATTGTCTAAAATGACACTGGAAGCTCACCCTCATTGTTCAAAGAGCTAGCTGGAACTAGGAATTTTTTTTTCTCTCAGAGGGAGAGCAGCATTGAAGCTTTACTTCCAATGTGTCAAGGGGTTTCCTCCCTCCAGTGAGGTCAACTGCTTCATTTCATGAGCTCAAGCTTTCTAGGTTCAGAAGAACTCACATTCCTAGCAATTCCTTAATTGCTAGCACCTCAAATTTAGACAGTCTTATTCTAGGCAGATTGCGTATTCCCCCAGGGCAAGGCTTAGCTCTTCAGGCTTGTCCCATAAAGAGAGTGGTTCATGGTGGAATGGGGGGCATCCTTCCACTTAAACATAGGCCCCCGCTCATGTCTATCAGAACTTCAGGCCCAGCATGCCCCTCTGTGGAATAATGTTAAGGTCCAGAGACTGTCACCTTTTCTTAAACTTCTTGATCTAACTTGTAAGTTATCCTCTCCTCCCCAAAGCCTATTCCATAAACAGCCATATGCCCTTGTATAATAGATCCCAAACCATTGTAAACAACAGGAAATAAATCACAAGGGACCCACCTGACATGTCCCAGTTCCTCTCCATCCTGAAGCAATATCTTTTGCTAAAATCCTCATTAGCTCTCACCTAGATTATAGTTTCCTAACTGAACTCCTGTCTCAGGTCTTGCCCCTTTTCATGCTAACCTTCATACACTGCCTGAGGGTAAATTTAAAATGAAAACTTGGTCACTTACTGCCCTTTTAAAATATATCAGTGGCAACATAGAGCCTATACTAGTGTTTTTCTTTTAAAGGCAAAAAATTTTTTCAGACTTGTAGTGCTGACTTACATTATTTATTATGATATGAACTAGGGGCCTGGTGCACAAAATTCATGCATGGGGGGTTCCTCAGCCCAGACTGCCCCCTCTCACATATTGGTAGCCCTCAGGGGGTGTCCTACTGACAGCTTAGGCCTGCTCCCTGCTCCCCTTGAGGAGCAGGCCTAAGCTGCAGTCTGGCCTCCCTTTGTGAGAGACGACCAGGCTAATCAGGGAAAGCAACCAGCCCCATTGCCCCACTGCTGCAGCCACCGCCAGTCATCACAGCCACCAAGGTGTTTTCATCAACACGGACTCCAGTCCCTTCACCATGAAAAAATGACAACTTTCTTTAGGCATTTTCAAGATGTGTCTTTCATAGGATATGACATTTCTTTCTTTCTTTTTTTTTTTAATCCTCACCTGAGGATATGTTTCCATTGATTTTTAGTGAATGTGGAAGAGAAGGGAAAAACAGAAATATCAAAGTGAGAGGGACACTTTGATTGGTTGCCTCCTGCATGAGCCCTGACCTGGGCCCCAGCCAGGGAGGAGCCTGCAACCTAGGTACCTGCCCTTGGTCAGAATTGAACCCAGACCCTGCAGTTAGCAGGCTGAGGCATTATGCACTGAGTCAAACTGGCTAGGGCAGGATATGACATTTCTTAGCCCTCTAGCAGTGGACCTCCTTTTTTTTCTCCAAGAGTGTGGTGGAAAAATCCTAGATTGCCTTTTTGGATTCTTATTACCCAAGTTACTAAGAATATTACCAGTGGCACACAGGGAGCTTAGCCAATAAGCAGTAAGAAAAGGTGTTTCCTCTATATTTCACTCTGATCACCAGCTCCACCCCTGCCCCTCCAATACCAGCTCCACCCCTGCCCAGGCCTGTAACCTCTGGCCGAGGCTGCAGGCCTGGGCAGAAGACCCCGAAACCTCTCTGATCGCCAGCTTCACAGAGCCCAGGCCTCTGCGACCCCCAGCTCTGATCCTGCCCCCTTCCATCACCAGCTCTGCCCTTGCCCCACTGGCAGCCTCTGGCCAAGACTGCAGGCCTGGGCGGGGACACCCAGGCCCCTCCAATCTTGGACTCCACTCTTGCCCCACTACAACCTCTAGCCAAGGCTGCAGGCCTGGGCAGGGACCCTCAGGCCCCTCTGATCGCCTGTTCCACCCCTTGGACCCCCCGCCTCCCCCAACACCTGCCTGGCTAACAGGCCTGACCACTTCAGTGGCAGAGCTGAGCCTGCCTGGGCACCATCATCTTGTGGCTATCGGGGAGGCCATCTTGTGGCCACGAGGGAGGCCATCTTGTAATGGCATGACACCTAATTTGCATATTATTCTTTTATTATATAGGATGAAATCTATAGACATATGATGAGGTACAATAGCTTACTTTCCTCATAAATAATATACAAATCTAAATCCAAAATAAATATACAACCGAATACAAACAAAAGTATAGAATCAATAAGATTCTAATTACCCACATTAATTTAATGTGACAGATTAAAGTATAGTGATAAAGCTACATTTTTCTATATTTGTATGTGTTATCTTTACTCAGGTTCTGTGTCTTAGATTTAAAAACACTACAGAGGCAATGCTGTTAATGATGTTGTCCGTAAGGGTATTAAGTAGCATCACAGTTTTGTTTACTATTTTAGGATATTCAGACCACCTACTTATAGTAATTTTGTCTATGGGATAATCATCAAATGCCAATTGCAGTGAGGCTGTCCCTTGATCCTTATGGAGCTATCTTGGTGACTTGATGATAGGTTCATCATTATGGCATATTTTAACCTGCACTATATAATTACCTAATCCAATTATTACTGGACCTATGTAAGGGAAAATGATATTTGAAGTTATTTTTTATTTCTTATAGTAGTTGGAAAATATTCACCCCTGTAGCATAGAACCAGTGGAAAGATGTCAGCAAATTCTGGAAATGGCTTATTTAGACCATTTTGAAATGAATTGACTATAAATCAAGTTTTCTATCATTGTTTCCATTTTTTCTGAAATTTGGGGAAAAAAAACCTATTCAAACTCAACCAAAGATCTTTTGTCCAATGCCTCATGATGCTACCTGGACTTGATTTGTTCTAAACAAATAATTATTTAATAAATCTGTCTCTGACCATTTGTTATAAACCAGAAATCCTTAGAAGAGCTGTCACTCTCCTGAACAATGTTGTTTTCATGATCTCATTTTATCAGAGTCTCAATTTATTGCCTTACTTAACAAAAGTTGTATTCTAAGAAAATGTGTTTTGCATATAACATTATTCATAATAAGTGGTAAAATAATTCAATGTGAATATAATTAAATAAGTGTAGGGCAATTGTCATTTTGCCACTAGAATATGTCTATGTAACCCCATATAATCAAATGCACTTACTAACAAATTAAAACCTAAAAACTGTCACTTATGTCAAGGTCGAAAACTGATGGTACTCTGTTTTATTTGAACTGCATAAAGTTTTTTCTTTTAAAATCAGACTTGGATACTTTGTAAAATGAAGGATGTAATCTACATTATAAAAGGCTAGGAGCCATCATGACCTAAACAACCAGATGGATGATGGGTCACCAGGAAGTGCAAGGAGCACCTCTCTGTCCCTCCCCGGCAGCCCACAGGCTCCTATCACAGCAAAGCTGGCAACCCGTAGGCAGGGCAGTGGGATGTATATGGGTGTGGCGAGGTGGGTGTGGTGGCTGCAGATCAGGCTGCAGATCAGGCCCAGAGACGAGCCTGGAGAGAGAGGAAGGGCCTGATCCACAGCCATGGGGGCTGCTGGTGAGGCCTGGAGAGACAGGCCCAGAGATAGGCTCAGAGACACTGATTAGCATAGAAACCGGCCAATCAGAACCAAATCTGGATGAACTGGGAGGCTCCAATGGCTGCCTAGGAGGTGGAGCTTTTGATGTTGACTGGCATAGAAACTGACCAGTCAGAACCTAATCTGCGTCAACTGTGAAGGCACAACCTAAGGTTGGAGCTGAGGAGAAGTTTTAAAAGCAACAGCTCTTTGGTGTAAAGTGTAAGAAAGTGGTTCAATTTTCAAATGACCAGTTTGGCAGTATAGTGCATATGGCTGGCTATCAGTCCAGATATAGGGGTTATGTATTTTTGTCTTCCAAGAGCATCTCCTCCTGCTGAAAAAGGCTTCCCCCCTCTATTTAAGCAATCCTATGCTATATAAACTATCTACACTACTAAAAAGATAATATACTAATTAGACGGGATCAATCGGCCATCTTCTGGATGTCTGAATTTCTTCTGGACAAAGCCATGGTGGTGGGGGCCAAAGCAGAGGCAGTTACAGGCAATCAAGCCAGCAAGAGGGGGGGATAGTTGGGGATTAGTGGCAATTAGGCCAGCAGGGGAGAGCAGTTGAGGTGATCAGGCTGGCAGGGGAGAGTAGTTGGGGGCAATCAGGCTGGCAGGAGAGCAGTTAAGGGCAACCAGGCAGGCAGAGTGGTTAGAGATGATCAGGCAGGCAGGTGAGCAGTTAAGAGCCAGTGGTCTCAGATTGTGAGTGGGATGTCTGACTACTGGTTTTACTGTCAGTCAGACATCTCTCAAGGGACCCCCAATTAGAGAGGGTGCAGGCTGGGCTGAGGAAACTGCTCTCCCCTGTGCACAAATTTCATGCACTGGGCCCTAGTCTCTAATAAAATAGACCCTACCACTTTGATTGTTTTATAGTCAGAGTGATTATTTATTTGCAAAATGGATTCTACTGCATATTGAGCTCCCACATGAGATCTCATGTGACAATATAACCAGAGGCAACAAATATGGTAATAATCCAAATAATCTAGAATATAACTTTATTCATTGTAGGGTTTTTGTTTATTCACTTCTTTGTTTTATTTAGGTTCACATAAAAAATAAAGGAAAAAACTTTTCTGAGAGAATTTTTGCATCACAAGGGTGTCCTCACTTTACTCCAAGGATCCAGGGACTCTAGTTTGAGGAATATTGGCCTATAGGATAAAACCAAATTCCTCAATGGGGTTCGCATTTGATTTTAGTGCCATTTACATTGTTCAGCAGAACTTCCCTCCTGTCTTATCATGTACTCTGTCTCCAAGCAACATGAATTGCTTCTTTATGCATTCCATTCCATGAATTTTAATGTCTGGATGGTTGCACATATTTTCTTTTTTTTTGCCTAGAATGCCCACTCCACCTTATGAATCTGACAAACACCCTGTCTTCCCTCAAGACTCTTTGTGACTCAGTTGAAATGTCATCTCCTTGGTGAAGGCTTTTCAAGTTCCCCATGACTGAGTTACTTGTTTCCTTCTTTATGATCCTCATAGCACTATTTTAAAAACTCACTTCATTGTAGCACTGATCCCTTGGCATTGTAGTGAAATCTTTTTTGAGACACTCAATAAATCCTTTATTTCTTTCTATAGGACATGGTGAGCAGAATCATCATCATTCTTCAAAGACAACTGATATTATAATTTTTTTCAGGAAAAACATCTATGATAAGAGTAAATGAAGGAAAAGAAAGGTAAATATCAAACAGTAAAAAAGGCTGGGATAAAGAGATTTAAGACTGTGCCAACCACAAAGAAAGAACATACAATTTGGAGTTACAAGCCTTGAGTTTAATTTTGCATTCTGAAAAATTATCTGCAGTTGTTTTTTCAAATGTTTCTCTCATCACAGTACCTTTCTCCCATCCTGATTTAAATGTGTGTTAGTCTCACAGGGCCTTCTATGTATTTTACCTTTTCTATACTCTGTATTTTGCTTCCTTGTGCTCTGTTCTGCACAATATCTTATGACCTGTCTTACAGTTCACCAATTCTATCTTCAGTTGCATTTAACATGGGTTAAATACAATTCAGTTTTTAATTTGTCATTTTAACTTATGGTTTAGAACTTCTATTTGGTTCTTTTGTTTGTTTATTTGTTTTTATTAATCCTCACCTGAAGATATATTGTCTTTCTCCATTGGCTTTCAGAAAGAGTGGAAGGGAGAGAGAGGGAGACACAGAGAGAGAGAGAGACACATGGATTGGTTGCCTCTTGCATGTGCCTCCACTGGAGCTGGGGATAAAACCTGCAAGTGAGATACGTGCCCCTGACTAGAATCGAACACAATACCCTTCAGTCTGTGAGTTGATGCTCTAACCACTGAGAAAAGCTTGTGAGGGCTCTATTTGTTCGTATTCAAATCTGCTATGTAACTTTATAGTTTCTTATTACTGATACATATTTTATAGGATGCTTTTTATTTCTTTAAACATGATAAGCAAAATATGTCATTTTATTGTTTATGTTTAATAATTCAACCATATTACTAATACTTTGTGGTACCCCTCTTGACTCATGTCTCCTTGCTGTTTGGTTCTACAGCTATACTTGACATTATATTATTAAAAAATTGGAGGCCTAAGATAATTATAGTTTTATTCAAAGAGGATTTTTGTGCCTCTTCCAGGGACTTGAGTCTATATTCATCTTGTAAAACATTAATAGAAGATTAAGCATTAAGGTTCTCTGGACCCCTAATTGCCATGAATATAGGCTGAGAATCAAGCAAGAGTTGGTTTTTTTCTGGTTCACTCTTGAGACTATACGCCCCATGGGGTCCCACCTTAATGTAGGGAAATTGCCATACTCCCTAGGTTTGGCAGGTCATAGAGTTTTATTCTGCCCCCAACCCCCTTGTTTCAAAGTCACCAAAATCACAACTTGGTTTTGCAGCTGTTTCCTCCAAATAGGCAAGTATCCTCAGGCAAAAGCAGCTTTAAGAGCTGGGTCTAATTCTCTGGATCCTCAGATCCCCCTAGACTGTGGCTGAGTCATTCTCAGGGTCTTCGTAGTTCTTAGGTGCTTTAAAGAAGATGCTTTTTATATTTCTTCCTTCCTCTTTGTTGTCTTAAACCTGAATGTTGATTAAAATTACCCAGATTGTCATCATTAGAAAACATTTCTAGGTAGTGGCCTCACTACAAAACTTATTTGAGCCATAAGTTTGATTATCCCCAGAATCTAGAACAGTACAAGCACATGGTTGGTGCTCAACCAATGCTGGCTTTTGTAAGAATCTGTAGAACAAGGATAGCAACATCTAGCCTAAGGAGCTCTGCTAAGAAAAAATAAGATAACACATGTCAAAATTCAAATTTAAGGTACTGTTGGATGGGTCCAGAGAGCTTTAGTGACCTGCCCAAGTTCTCAAAGCCAAGTGTAGGAAGAGGCAGAAATGCAAACCAGAATTCCTGACTCACACTCCAGCATTCTATGAGAAATGATAGAATGAGCAACTGTGATGGTTTTAGTAAGCAAGTCTTCGACTGCTTTCTAGGATCTCTCTGGTTGCACATAAATTGACCATCTCAACTCACAGTCTGATGATACTGCATTGCATAAACAATCCAGTGAAGCAACGAACCAAATAAATGGAACATGTATAACATGTTACAAAGGGAAACAAGAGCTTGGGAGAAAGGCAGTTTTCTTTGGCCATTGTCTCAGCCTCTAAATTGAACTCTACCTGTGTTGAATCTGTCTGGGACTGTGTAATGGAATGTGATGACAGGTGTGGCAGTTTGAACCTTTGACCTATTCATCTGTGCTTCATTCATTAGCATGGCTTAGCTAATATCCACTGTTTGACTCACCTCAAAATGCTTTTACTGAGGGCACGCCATATGCACTGTGCTGTGGGGCCTGGAGTCAGGAGCCTTCCTTCACAGAGACTATAATAATCTAGTGGGTTATTATAGGAACACAATTTTATATACCAAATAATTTTACTAGTAGGGTCCCCAAAGAATTACTTGTTTGAGATCAGAGTGTGGGAGCATTTCTGCAATAAATGTTCCCCCAATAGTTTTGGTTATAGACTACATGTTAGATCTTTAAGCCCAATGATAGTGGACACCAGAGTAGATGCTGGTCTCTGTATTAGGCTTAAATGCAATTCCAAAGGTAGTGACCACAGACTCAATATTTCTAAGAGCACATGTGTTTCTTTAGGTGTGTGTCCTTTAGTTGTGAGTCCATTGTATTTTCCTGGACATGAATTTCTCCAATTGCCAGAAGGAAAGAGTGTTTTTACTAAAAAAAATTCAGCCCTAAAAAGAAGCTGGACATGATGCAAATCTTCTGAGAAATCTGCTTCTCACCAAATTATTCATTCATTTTTACAAATTCAAAAGCTGGGATAAGTTTCAGGAAAAAGGAGAAGAAATCTGATCAGATAAGCTTCCATGCTTCTTAGATTTTGGGCACTAATTCACTCTAAACTGATCCAGCTTTCACCATCTAATATTTCCACACATCTCTAAAGGGTACGAAGAATAGACAGTTTTTTGATTTACTGGTCAGGTAATGATGGGGAACGGGCGTGTGTGTGTGTGTGTGTGTGTGTGTGTGTGTGTGTGTGTGGTGAAGGTTATGGGAAAGAAAGTGGGAATAAAACCCACCTCAAATAAAAATAATGCATGACTAAAGTGGATCTGGCGTTTGACTCTGAGCAGGATGAATTTTCTGCACATTGTTTGATATAAATGGGAAAAAGGAAGGAGGGAGATGGTGCTGTGTCAGCATATGGGTTGCAAATGCAATAAAAATGGTCCCTGAAACTAAGAAAGGGGAATGGGAAACAGTATAAAGCACCCTGAGTAGAAAAAGAGAAAGCAGGTATCTTTATTTAAGTGAACAAACATACATGTGAATCAGAAAAGAAAGAAAGGGAGGGGGCAGAAAGAGAGGGGAAGGGGAGGGCAGGGAAGAGAGAGAGAAACTCAAGCAACTAATTCTAGAAGACCTTGGTCTATGCCTTAAAACGCTGTGAAAATATGGCATTGTGTTCTCTGAGAACCCTTCCCTGCCTTTATTCTGAAAGCTTTTTCTTCTATGTTCACATTCTTCACTGGCTCTGTCACCCAGTCCCTTCTAGGGTGTTCCGTTTTCCTGTCAAGCAGGAAAGTTTTAACTTGCTCCAATTGAAGTGTTAAAATGAATTTCTGTCTTACAGAGAACATGGGGAAATAAATTGTTGATAATATAAATGTGGGAACCATAGTAGAGACTGTTTTTGGAAGGAGGGTCTTCTAGGGAAACTTGAAACACATCTCCGGGGTCATCGGAAATGATGGATCGCACATCAAGGGTCAGGTCCGAGAAGGACAGAGAAAACCCAATCAAAGAGGTGGAGAGAAATACCAAGAGAGAGGCTATGAGAAGTAGGTACGAGTAACATTCACTTTCAGAAAGTCCAGAGTATAGTCTCCAACTACTATTTGATGACCATAGGAGGCAAGAGAGAAAACAAGTACCTCATTACTCATTAGGTGCCCAGTATGTTGTCAGCTGTTTGCAGTGGTTTCTTTCAATTCTAACAATTGCCATATGAAGTACTTTCCAACTGCACCCATTTTCCAAGTGATAAATAAAGGCCTGAAAAGACTTAGAAATGCTCTTAAAGTAAAAACTGACATCAAACTATTATCAGTATTAATGAAAATTCTTATTAATAGTTGAGAGCTTACTATGTGCCAGGCCTTAGGTTAAGCACTTTGCCAATAATTATGCAATTTAATCTTCATAGTGACATTTTGAAACAGGTGTTAATTCCCCCAATTACAGAAGAAGGAAAGATCTAGTTATTGGTGACGATTGGACTTAACCACGGTCTGTCTGACATTAGACCCCACGTGTGCTTTTCATCGCAGGCCCCCACACTAACTAGCTCTCACTGAGTGCTTGGCTGCTCCTGCTGAGGGTATGCTTTCCTGCACCCTGAGTTTTTACAGTGTATCTTCTGTCTTCCCTTAGCTCTCCACTTGGTGCCAAACACCTTGACTTTGATCCCCCACCCCCTCTCCCCAAGGAAGAAAGAAAAAGACACATTTTGTTCCGTACTCACCAAATCTTTACAACAATTTTGCAAAAGTACACATTTTTATCTCTATTTTATAGGCGAGGAAACTGAGGCTCAGTTACCTTGCCCAAGGTCACAGCTGGAAAGTGATGGAGTTGGAATTTCCCACGCAATCTGCCTTCCTCTGAGGCCTGTGTCCTTCCAGCTCCCCGCAGGGCCCTCCACTGGCGATGCTCACACGGGGTGGGGATTAGAATTCCCAGCAAAGTGCTTTCTAATCATTTTACAGTCAGAGGGCCTCCACTTGACTGAGTAGCAAACTCCATTTTTTTTCCAGTGAGAAAGGAAGACTTTGCAAAATAGAAAAAGTGCTCTCATTCCAGAGAGAGCCCTAGGAATAGAAAAAATAAATAAAAAGGAATCTGAAAGAAAGGGGAGATAGCTAACATCCACTCATTTCATGCTCACAAAGGAAAAAGAGACATTTTAGAAAAGATCTGTTGTGTGAACTTGACAACAAGGAGTTGGTCAGAAGTGCTGTGGTGGCAGGTCTGCGGAGGAAGTAGCCACTAGAATAATAGCCTCGATTGCAAGCCAGTGTTAATTACGCTTGTGGGCCCAAAATGAGCAAAGAAGATTGAGCTCCAACCATCAGTTCTCCCATGAAGGTTTTTTTGTAATGTAAAAAAAATCCTTTACTTTTTCTTTCACGTTGTCCGTTTGAAGCCTTATATTAATGAAATTGCTTTCAGTGGAAATATCAGGAGGAAATATAAAACACTAATAGCAAAAATTTCTTAAAATGCCTACAAGAAGTAGCTGGGAAATTGAAAACTGATTTGCCAGGCAGGTTTTACAGTTTTGCTTTTTACCACAGACTGGAGATGATTTTCCTTATGAAGAATTTACAAGTTTCTGGATGCATCATGCCGAAGACAGCAAGAAAGATAGTGATATCTAACTCACAGGGCTATTAAAAAAAAAACTACATGATTTAATCTTTGCTGTAATAGTGCCTGGTACCTATGTAAACTAGATAAACTTTGCTGCATAATTTTTCATCACAGCTGTATCCCCAAGATATACTGCATAGCTACTATTGGGCTTCCATAGAATAATTTTTAAAAAATATATTTTTATTGATTTCAGAGAACAACAAAGAGGGAGAGATAGAAACATCAATGATGAGAGAGAATTATTGATTGCCTGCCTCCTGCATAGCCCCTACTGGGGATCAAGCCCAAAACCTGGGCTCGTGTCCTGACTGGGAATTGAACCATGACCTCCTAGTTCATAGGTCAACACTCAACCATTGAGCCACACTGACCAGGCAATGTTTTTATCTTTTTAAAGGATGGATAGATAAATAAGTGAAACAAGAATGTCATTTCTTTTTTCCTTTTGGAAAGAAATGATGTTTTGCTTAAGTGATTAAAAGGCCAAATTTTCCCTATTACCTTTAGTTTGTTTCAAATGCTAGAATGAAGTCAAGACTAAGATACATGCTCAAGTAGCGCTACACTGATATTTTTTGTTCATGTATCCACACTCCTAATAATTCTAATAATATACATAACTTCTGTTCATGGTTGTTTACAAGGCAATTATATCTGTGAAAAGGCAATTCACATCCACCCTTGAAAATAGTCTGGTTCTTGCTAAACATACTTTAGCTTTAACTCCAAATGGAATAAATGATGACCCACTGGGAATTCTATAGAACAAAGAGTTTCTTCGTTTAAACTTCCTTTAAAGCTAATTCATTATCTTTATTCTGAATTTTAATGCCTTTATCCCTTTTCTCTTTTCCTCTTTTCTTAAAGTTACACTACTTTAATGTATGTAGGACTCATCTGACCAAGGATCAAAGAATTCTTCTCTGATGGTAGTTAGTACAGATGATGAATTGAGATCAGTGTTTACTCCAGGAAGTGGCACCTCATTTAACCCACTCGTATAATTTGAGATGAGCCTGAGCAATTTAAATCATCCTATTAAAAAAAAGAGAGAGAGAGAAACACAGAAAAAGAAATTATAGAGGAGAAACAAGATGGCGGCATAGGGTAGACACCGTATATGCAGCTGTGAACAACTATTTCAGAAAAACCACGAAAAGAACACACGGACACCACTCGCACACACAGGACAGCTGGCTGAGTGAAAATCCTACAACCAGAGAGGAGTCTGAGACTCAGAGCAGCAGCGGAAGCAAAGTACAGAGGTACGGAGGCGCGCGCACGGGCTCGGGGAAGGGCTGGTACCGGAGGCCGTGGTTCTTTTCCAAAACGGGGAGAGCCACAAGCTCCCAGCGGCTCTGAACTCCAGTTCCAGGCGAGTTTTGGAGGTCCCACAGACACCCAGAGACTAGCATCAGAAGGA
>PVJC01003910.1:0-67156 GCA_004026665.1 Murina feae | reverse complement strand
ACACAAAAGGCGCCTGGCAGACTGAGGCCATCATAGGACATCCACTGAGGGGTCCCAGACTGTGAGAGGACACAGGCTGGGCTGAGGGACTCCCTCCACCCCGAGTGCACAAATTTTTGTGCACCGGGCCCCTAATGTATATATATATGCATATATTATATATATATGTATATATTATATGTATATGTTATATATATGTGTGTGTGTGTGTGTGTGTATATATATATATATATATTAGGGGCCCGGTGCACAAAAATTTGTGCACTCGGGGTGTCCCTCAGCCTGGCCTGTGCCCTCTCGCAGTCTGGGACCCCTCAGGGGATTTCCACCTGCTGGCATGCCTGGCCGGCCTGGGTGAGGGGCTGATGGCTGTTTGTAGGCTGGCCAAATCCCCCAGTGTGGACCCTCACCCCATTGGGGTGTGGCCAGCCTTGGTGAAGGTCTGAGGGCTGTTTTCAGGCTGCTGACAGTTCCTTCAGGGTTCGGGTCCCTACTAGGATGTCTGGGCAGCCTGGGTGCAGGGTTGAGGGCTGTTTTCAGGCTTTCAGGCTGCCCACAGCTCCCATTAACCCAACGTTCCAGCAAGGCTGGCTGGAAGTAGGTTTCTGAGGTTTATTCATCTTCTATAATTGATACACTGTTGCTTTAAGCCCAGGCCTAGACAGATAAAGAAGCCTCCTGTTGGCTTCAGCTCTGTGGCTTCTATAATTGAAAGAATGTTGCCTTAGTAGAGGCCCAGCCAGCCTAGGAAGACAGTTTCATCCACTGCTGGTTCAACAGAAGCCTCCTCTTTGGTTCAGTTTCATGGCTTCTATAATTGCAACTATGTTGTCATGAGCAGAAAGAGGCCCAACCTGCCTAGGCAGACAGTTTACTCCTGGTGCAACAGAAGCCGCTTGTTTACTCTAGCTCCGTGACTGCCGGCCTCCAGCTTGGCTGGGTTAATTTGCATATAGCCACTCTGATTGGCTGGTGGGCGTGGCTTAGGCATCCCGGAGAAATGGTCAATTTCAATATTACTCTTTTATTAGATTAGATACATACATACATATATATATATATATATATATATATATATATATATATATATATCATGTTTAAAGGCTGTTAAATTACATTGTTTACCCATATCTTCTGAAAAAAATCACTTCTACTGTTGTGGTAAACAACCTGCTTCCCCATTTATAATGGTCTGGCCCTCTAGCAACTTCAGGGTGAAATTATAGCTAATTTGCCTACACACATTAGGTGGTCATAATAATCTGGCCACTCAGTGTAACTGTAACTTAGATGCATTATCTTATTTAATTATTCCATTATCTTATTTAATTATTCCTTTGAATAAGGAAGTATAGCTGTGGTTTAGAGCATGAACTTTAGAGTCAAACTGGCTGAGAATGAATCACAGCTTTGCTACTCTTAAAACCTGTGTGATCTTAGACAATTTTTTAATATTTTTTTATTGATTTCATGGTGAGGGAGAGAAAGATAGAGGCATCGATAATGAGAGAGAATCATTAATTGGCTACCCCTGGTGCTTCCCCACACTGAGGATGGAGCCCACAACCCTGGCATGTGCTCTGAGCAGGAATTGAACTGTGAACTCCTGATTCATAGATTTCTGCTCAACCACTGAGCCACATTGGCTGGGAAGACAAATTTTTAATTCTTTGATATCTGTTTCCTCATTTATAAAATGGGGATAATTGTACCTAATTACAAGGGTCTTTTCTAGGCTATAATGTATATTCAATGAATATTAAGTATTTGTAATACCTTTATTATATACTTATTGGAAACTCAGATGTTAAATAACATGCCCAAAATTATAGAATTAGTATAAATGGTTAGGCTGTATTAAAATATAAAAATGTTTTACTCTAGAATACATAATTATAATTTCATTGTTTATTGCCTCTGCACTGATATAAAGGCTTGGAAATACAATTATTAACCTATTTTTCCATTGCTTCATGTTGTTGACTTTTTGTCTATTATTTTTCTCATAGAATTTGACACTTTTGAGATTCTTAAGTAATGCATCCTCATTTTAGAAAACAAAGTGTTGACTAACATTTTCCCTTATTACTACCACTTGGAAAACAACCATGTGAAAATAGTATTTATATAGCACCTGTCCTGAATATTAATCAAGTCCAAAAATTAATTATCTATTGAGAAATTATTTACGGTTGGCATATTTAGACATTTCTATGTTATAAAGAAGTGGCAACTTCAAGATATTTAGGATATAATATGTAGTCTTCACTTTTGATTAAATAAGCATTTATGACTAAAAGATGAAATTAAGGTTTAATAGATTATTTCATAATATTTCAATTTCAAATAAACTAATGACATCTTGAATTTCTATCCTTTTTGTTGATCATTCATTTTTTAGATGTCTTTATTTTTTCTATCACTTAAAATCTTAAGTTAGAACTTATTTTGTTTCTTATAATGTTGGCATTCAGCAGGTTGAATAAAATAAAAATACATAATTTGTATTTATCTGAGTCAGAAGGCAGGGATGATAATGCTAATGACATGGTAAAAGTATAAGAATGATTAACTAAGGAAACCTAGAGCCAGGGGGTTAGAGGAATTTATGCAGTTCCTTAAACTCTTATCTCACAGTGCTGTGCATTTATATCAGGCACCTGGGTAGTGCTGCCAGTCTGGTATATATCCAAAATAACTTAAATCAGAATTTTGAAGAGGTATTTTGAATCCCCACATTCATTGTGGCATTTTTTTTACAATGGCCAAGTTAAAAAAAAACAATCCATATGTCCATAGACATGTGAAAATGGGGTATGTACATATAGTGGAATATTACTCAGCTTTTAAAAATAAAGAAAATTTCCCTTTGGGACATCATGGATGGACATGGATGACATTGTGCCAAGTGAAATAAGTCTGTCAGAGAAGGATAAATGTATGATTCTCTATAAAAAATAGTCAAACTCATAGAAGCAGAGAATGGAATTGTAGTTACCAAGGGATGGAGGATGGGAATGGAATTTCTCAATGAATATAAAGTTGTATATATAAAGATCTGGAAATCTACTGGACAACATAGAATCCATACTTAACAATATTATGTGATGCTCTTAACTTGTTTAAAAGTATATCTCATGCAAATCTTTCTTAACACATACACACAGGGAAGATAACATTTTGAAAATGATTGATATCTTTATTAGCTTGTTTTTGGTGATGGTAACATAGGTGAATATATATAATGTCCAAAATTATCAAATGTGTACATTAAATATTTCCAACTTTTTGTATACTAAGTATTCCTGAAAGTTTAAAAATAGTCTTTTTATATATGATGATTATCTGAAAAGAAGCTGTTATGTCTAACAATGACTCAATATTACAAAGACTCAAAGTACAGTAAGAAGTTATAAATTGGGCAAAGATATTTAATTTATTCATTCCAGTGATATATTTTTCAATAATTTTCTAATGGAATTTTAAAAGTTATCCATTCAGGAAATCTAAAATTTTCAACAATTTTAAAGTGCTGTATCTAAATTTTACTTTATTTTAAATATTTCTCAAGCTCTTTTAAAGTCTAAATGATTCAGTTAATGGCTGAAAGTCAGATGAAGGGTTTCTACTGTTTTATCTACTGACCAGACACTCTTCCCCTACAACTAGAACTTGCTCCCAGGAAATGACATATGCCGTCTTTATTTTTATTCTGAGAGAGCAGGCATGTAAATCAAGTCTCTGTTTTCCTTTTCCTTTCACACTGTGCTTTTAATTCATTGTAATAGATTTTGTCTTTCAGGTCATGCCTGACCTACTGGAATTGATGTGCTTTTCAACTGTCACTCTCTTTGCACTGTTTGATTAAATTGGTTCTACTGCTTTCAGGGAGACAGACTAAAAAGCCTAAGTAACCATTTCTAACTCAATTGTGTAATTCAAGTTGTTTTACTACCAGAATTCTAGTTTTGAGCCTGGGTTTGGGTGCAGAGGGGTTACTATAATTTGTAAATTTGTGTTCAAACACACTTTACAGACAAGAATTTTAAATAAAATAAGTTACATTTATAGTTTTGTACAGATTAGTAAAAATACATTTTTGAGAACAGAATTGTAATTTCATTATGTATCTATATATATAAAACCCTAATATGCAAATAGACTGAATGGCAAAACAACTGAACAACTGAATAACCTGTCACTATGACATGCGCTGACCATCAGGGGGCATGAGTTAAACATGGGAGCCATCAGCAGCAGGTGGCAGAGTATGACACATGGTGGGCATTGGCCACGGTGGGATGGTGGAGCAGGTGAGCAGGAGTACCAGACCAAGGCAGGGTGCCAGTGGCTGTTATTGTGGCAAGCCTCTGGTGGTAACTGAAAATTCTTCGCTGCTGGGCAGGTACCTGCTGCTGGCACCAGGCTCCAGCCCCAATCACTCAGCACCAGCAGTGGGTGTGAGTGGCAGCTGCCAGCCCCAATTGCCCCAGAGGGTTTCTCCACCTGCCCCTGCTGCTGAGGGGCAATTGGGACAGCAGCCATCGCTTGCACCCACTGACAGTGCCAGCCCTGTTCACACCTGCTGCTGGCACTGGCCTCAATTGCTCCATGCGCCAGCGGGTGTGAACAGGACTGACACCATTCATGTGTGGGAGCAGCAGGGGTAGAAGAGGGCTTCTGGCAGACAAGGGACAGGATTTTTAGTGGTAGGGGGTATGGAGGATGGGCCTAGACCCGCCCCTGTGCCTACTGCTGCCTCATGACCCACAATTCCTTTCAAGGTGCATGCATTCGTGCAGTGGGCCCCTAGTATTTTGATAACCAGATACTATTATAAAAATGTAATGAATATGAGCATACTTCAACAAGAAAAGTTGAAAATAAGTCATAATGACATTCTGGAATTTATCAAAAACGTGTAGTATTTGTCATGAATGATAGTTACGTATCTTCTCAACAAAATAACTTTAGAAATAATTTTTCTGTCTAGCAAACACTCAATAAAACAAATAAAATCCCATAAATTGTTAACAGTAATTATAAGAGTATTACTTTTAAATGTTAGTATTATAATATGAATATGATAATCAATTTTAGAAATATTACTACTTTATTAGCAAATTTTCTGGTTTTGTTTAAGAACTCTTCAAACCAGAAAATTTATTTTTTATCAACCTGTATAAGATAATGAACATTTCTTAAATGTAAGATTTTGGGGTAGTTATATATTTTTGTGTATGTGGAAAAAATGAGTGTGTTTTTAGTGGTTACATGTCTGTATAAAACTATGTGAAGTATAATAAACATGCTTTAAGATATAACTGTAAAACAGTATACATAGCTCTATGAATTAATGATAATATTCAGATATATTTTTATGCCATGTTAAAATATTTTGTATTCCAAATGTGAATTTTCTTGATTTTAATTATGTGTTGAAAAGTTTTGTCAATTAAGCAAAACAAAAAAATGTCAGTACAACAAATTGGCATGATAACTCTGGGGCATTGTAAACATTTGTTATTTTATTTTGTAGAGTGTGGAAAACAGCAAGAGAAATAGCAATTATCAGTTATATAACCATTATTAAATTAGTTTATGTGAGCTTCTAAAACCTTGAAAATCACACAGAGACTAAGATCTATAACTTGAAATAAAAAGTCTGCAATAAAAATTTAAATTGATTGGAATTTAAATGTGTTCCTATAGTTGTTTGCTATTTTCTTGCTGAGGATTTTGAAATATTAATGTAACAAATTATGAGTGGAATTGCATAATGGAAGGGCATGCAAACAAACTATAATTCCAACATTATGGTTTCCTGCAGTTAGTAATGAAATTCATTGTCAACTCTAATTATTTACAGATTATATTACATATAAAGTTTGAAGACTTGAGGCATTGGGCACTGCAGTGGCCTAGATGAGCCTTGAGTATATGTTATTATTTGTATGGATTAATGTAGGTTAGGTATTCAATACTTTTTTATATATATATAGTTATTATTAGAGTGTTTACCACAGTCAGAGCCCCATGAATATGTTATTATATAATTATTTTAAAACTTAAAAATCAATAATGCATATAAATAACCTATTATACTATCTGCCTCACGACTATCTTTAAATAAAATTTCACAATTTCTTTTTATTTGCCTCTTGGATTGCAGATATATTCACATAGATAGAATTATAAAATAAGAAATATGCTCAGTCCTTTCCTCTTAAAATAATTGTAATAATAAAAGAAGACAGGGTGGGGCAAAAGTAAGTTTATAGTTGTTCATATGGAAAATAAAACAATGAAATAATAATAAAACTGTATTTGGTGTACTCACAACTGTTAACCTACTTTTGCTCCATGCTGTTTAATGAATGAAGCTAGACCAGTTATCCAGCACTAAAATCTTGGTTCTACCACTTCTCAGGTGTGTGACTGAACAATTTTTTTTGAATACTGTGTGCCTCAATTTCCTCATCTTAAAAATTAGTGCAATTACTACCTCAGTTACTACCTGTTAATTACTTACACTAACTGGTACATACTAACTTCTCAGTAAATGTTTGCTCATACAATTGGTCAGGCTTCCTTTGCAGAGGTGGGGAAGTCCCTTTACACTATAATGTGGACAGAATTTCCTTGGAACTAATGAAAGACAGTCTTTCCTCTTAGGCCTTAAAAAACAGTCATCAAAAGCCTATTTATATATAAATTGGCTCATGGTAAATTATTTGAATATTTTCTTTGATTTTATATCTTTAATGAAAAGATTATCTCAAAGGGGGAGAAATTAGAGGGTATTAAAATAGGAATTGTTGATCCTGATACAAAATATGAAAAAAAATAATTCCGTTTTAAAGGGCCATCATACACATCTGCCTTCCTATTATCCTTAAACAAGGTGAATACAGGTGAATATACTATTAGATTAGACTGAAGACTTAAGTATTCAGTAAGTATTTGAGGAATAGTGGAGCATGTGCTTTTTATCACTTAGTGTTTGCAAATTTAGATTTAGGCAAGGAAAAAAAATAAATTATAACTAAATATGATTGAGACAACAGATTAAAATATAGAGGACACCAGGCCCAAGTGACTCAGTTAGTTGAGTGTCATCCTGTGGACCGAGGGCATTTTCTCTCTTCCTTCCTCCTGCCCTGCCTCTCTCCATTTCTCTCTCTAAGCACATCCTTTGGTGAGGATAAAAGATAATAGTAAAATAAAATATAGAGGGCATTTGAAAGAGGAACACTTTCTGAAAGGAAGAAAATCCAAGATATTGAAAAAGTATCCCTGGGAAATATTACAGTAGTCAGTGTTTGCTCATTAATACTACGTAGCATACTTTTAGGCTTTTGGTCTTTTGTAATGTATTGTAGATTGGTTTCTAGGAGTATAGTATTTTTTTAGAGAGCCATCTTTAGAAACCAATATATCACTTAATTTCCATCAGCTCTTGTGATGTGTGACAGTAATCTCCTAGGATATATTTTGATCAGCTGAACCTCTGATGTGTTACTTTTATTCAGTGTAAATGGTTTCAAACTGAAAATCTGGAAACTACAAAAGGCAGGATAGTGAAGTCATTAACAACATCAATTCCAGAGCCAGACGTCAGCCATTTGTTTCTTGTGTGACCTTGAACAATCTTTTTAAACCTAGAGGGGGCATGAATTTCTACATAGTTGAGTTGGAGACAATAATACTTCCAAATTATGGCTTGAAAGTACATGTAAAACACTTAGAAGAGGATCTGGAAAATAGTAAATATTCAATAAGTATTAGTTATAACATAATTTCTGACTATAAGAAAACTCAGTTATTTTTTTGAGTCATATATATATATATATATATATATATATATATATATATATATATATATGTAAATGTCTATATTTCCTTGCAGGGACAAATGAAAGGTTCATATTATTATCCTCTAAGTTGTGTTTTCCATTGAATGCAAAGAAATAAAAACAACGATAAGCCTTTTCCCATTTCTCAGAAGTCAGTTTCTGGTTTTATCTATTTTTATTGTGGTAAAATACATAAAACATGAGAACTACTCATTAAATTACACTTAGATATAAATCTAACAAAATAGATATAATATTTATTTAAAGATAACTATAGAACTCTGATAAATGAAAGCAAAGAAGAGCTGGCTGAATGGAGAGATATCCCATGTCCATCTATAGAAAGACTCAGTATTGTCAAGACGTCAGTTACTCCCAAATCAGTCTATAGATCCAATGCAATCCTAATGAAAATCCCAGCAAATTATTGTGTACATATTGTTAAAGCAATCCTATGGCTAATTTAAGAGACCAAAGATCCAGATTGGGCAACATGGTATTGAAGGAAAAGGACAAAATTGAGGAATAACACTATCCAACTTCAAGTCAGACTATAGAGAAATGAACTATCAAGAAATAATAAACTATTAAGCCATAAAAATAAATGGAGTAATGTTAGATGCAAATTACTAAGTGAAAGAAGGCAATCTGAAAAATGAGCATTACATTATTACAAATATATAACATTTAGAAAAGCCAAAACTATAAGTTCACTAGTTCCTGGGATTTGCTTGGAGGGGGGATGAATACATCGAACACAGGATTTTTCAGGCAGTGAAACTATTCTGCACGAGTGTAATGAAGGATACGTGTTATTACACATTTGTCCAAGTGCACAAAATATACAATATCAAGAATAAATCACAGCCCTAACTGGTTTGGCTGAGTGGATAGAGCATCAGCCTGTGGACTCAAGGGTCCCAGTTTCCATTCAGTCAAGGGCATGTACCTTGGTTGCAGGCATATCCCCAGTAGGGGGTGTGCAAGAGGCAGCTGATCGATGTTTCTCTCTCATCGATATTTTTAACTCTCTACCCCTCTCCCTTCCTCTCTGTAAAAAAACAATAAAATATATTTTTTAAAAGAATAAATAACAGTAAACTATGGACTTTGGATGAGGTATCAGTGTAGGTGTAACAGTTGTAACAAGTGTACCATTCTGTGGGGATTGTTGATAATGGGGAAGGCTATGCATGCGTGGGAGCAGAGTGAGCATGAGAAATCTCTGTTCCTGTCAAACTGGCTACGATTCTAAACTGCTCTAAAAATGTAGTCTTAAGGAAACCATTTCTCTTAAAAGGTTCAAGACCTGTTTGGGAATTTTAAAAGTTCACATTATTAGATGAGAGCAAAATTTGATGTGTCAAAAAATAAACAGAACTTTCTGGGCTGGTTCAGTTAAGAGCATATAAATTACTGGGATATATGTTTCTGTGAAAGCTGCATGAAAATGCTGCATTTAGGCTGACTCTTGAGTGGTAGGTAGTATTTTCATAGCTAAGGAAAGGATGCATGATTAAGCAATCCAAATGAAGAGAACAGTATATTTGGAAAAGGTGAAGCGAGTCATCCGTTTTGTCAGAAATGGAGGGTGAATTTGATATGCCGTGGTATGTAAGTCACAAATGTCATATTGCAATGAAATGGAGAAAAATAATGTGGCCCGTAACAGCTTTAATATACTATTATATACTATACTATAATATAATAACATTATCACAATAAATGTGTCAGGCAGTAAAGAGAACACTTTAAAAGTCTCTTGCATATCATTCTATACTCAACTATCTGAAACTCAGTGATATAAATTAAGTGCTTGTAGTTGAAAAATATGACAATTCTTTTTAAAGATTTTTTATTGATTTTCAGAGAGAGGAAGAGAGGGAGAGAGAAACATTAATATGATAGCTAAACACTCACGGGCTGCCTCCTCCTACCACAACCTGACTGGGAATTGAACTGGCAACCTTTCAGTGCATGGGACGACGCTCAACCAACTCAGCCACACTGAGCTAGCAATTATTTTAACTTGTTTAAATTTACCGAAGTTTTGTTGTGTGGGTGGGTACACTTCATATCAGAATCCACAAACTTGGCTGTTCACAGACAACTGAAATGAAATGAATGTGTAAAATAGATTTGGATTTTATGGTGATGCCCTGAAGAACATATTCTCCATTTAAAGAAGTTGACTACAAAGCTAATCAGTCAGGTTTTTTTTGTGCAAACGTTGATGGATCATCTACTTCACAGGAAAATATGGGCACTGAAATCTAAACTAATAAAAGCGTAACATTGAAATTAACCGTCTCTTCGGGATGGGAAAGCCATGCCCACCAGCCAATCAGAGCAACTGTATGCAAATTAGCCCAGGCAAGGTGGGGGAGGCCGCAACTCTGGAGTCCAGCAGGGCACACAGAAGACCTCTGCCTCAGGATTCAGGCCACAGCTCAGGGCGGGAGGAGCGAGCCAGTGGTAAGCCCTGGGCGGGGTGGGAAGAGTGAGCCCCCATTGAAGGGGGAAGGGGAACAGCCAGCCGCCCAGAGGCTGCTGCCCGCAAAGGCTCGATGGCCCGGCACCTGACCATAGGTCACTCTGCAAGCGGAAAGCGAGGAGCGAGACCAACCAGCGAGCAGGAGGCCTCCACCTGCAGCCTCCTGCATGTGTCCCTGGCCATCCGGGGCTTTGCAGGCAAAGGCCTCTGGGCCCGCCAGTTGGTCTCGCCCCTCGCCTTCCGCCTGCAAAGCCCCAGATGACCAGGGACACACGACACATGCAGGAGGCTGCAGGCTCTTTGCAAGCGGAAGCAGAGGGGCAGGAGAAGCAACCCCATACTGCTGTCCAGGGGAGACAAAAGCAGTGTCATTGGCGTCCCGGTATGGAGGGGTGGATGGTCCAGAGATGGAGGTGCTCCTGCTTTGGATCTGCACTGATGGGGCTGCATGGGCAGCTGCCACCTGGCTGGGGCTGAGCCCCGAGCTGGAGGTTAACACCCCTCCCCATGGAAGCTTTAATGAGGGAAAGAGGGCTGCTTCCTCTCTCACACTGCCTCCTGGGCCCACGCTCTTGCTAGATCCAATTTCTCTGCCACAGGGGCAAGGGTTTCCTGTGAGATGCCCTGTCTCCCTTCAGAGGTGGGGTGAACCCGTGGGAGCCAGGAGACAGAGAGATGGGCAGGAGGTGGGCTGAGGGAACAGCAGCCAGGGAGAGTTTGGGGGGAAGTAACCAGGTGGGGGAAGGGTGGAACAGGATGGAAGGAAGAACTTTATAAAAGAGTCAGTGGATAGCAGAGTTAAAAAAAGAGGATGTATGAGTGAACTTTAGGGCCTATAATGAAAACCAAGCATAGTTGTGTACTGGAAACAGATTTTAAAAGTAGAAATCAGAAAAGAAAAAAAGATAAACGATAGTGGATAATTAGGAAGGTAGATAGATAGGTATTAAAACAGTGGCAGTAAGTAGAGAAGAATGTATGGCAAAGGTAGGATGAGAGAAAAAGAGGGAGGGAAGAAAAGTTACAAAGGGGGAGCTGGTAGAGCTTAAAAGGAGAATGGGAAGAAGGAAGGAATGGGGGAGGGAGCAAAGCAGGACAGAGGGAGGAAGTGAAGAAAAAAATTAAGGTGGGAAGGAAGGAAAAGGGGAGGGTGGGCAGGGGTAAAGATAAAGGAAAGAAGGAATGTGGGAAGGGAAGGAGGGTAGTAGAAAAATGGGAAGAATGATGATGAACAGAAGTAGGAAATAAGGAGGAAAGAAAAGTTTATAACTGATGAGTCAGTAGGAAAAGTGTTATATAACGGAGAAAAATTGTGTGAGAGGAAGAAACCAATAAGGAAATCAAATACAATTATGCGTGAAGGGGATAAGATTAAAAAAGAAAGTTAATAGGAATGACCAGGCCAGCAGGGGAGGGCAGTTAGGGGGATCAAGCAGGCAGGCAGGGAGTGTAGTTAGGACAGGCAGGCAGGTTAGGGGTTAAGAACCAGAGGTCCTGGATTATGAGAGTCCCCAGGAACTCCATATTGGTGAGGGTGCAGGTCGGACTGAGGGACCACACCCCCCACCGCCCCCCATGCATGAATTTCGTGCACTGGGCCCCTAGTCTATACTAATAAAAGGGTAATATGTTAATTAGACCAGATAGATCAGATACCAAAGGGGGCATGGCCACAGCCACTGGCCCAGGCTGACCCTGCCCCTAGTGGTGACCCCCAGCCTGATCAGGGGCATGGCTGGCCTGCAAATCTTTGACAGCCCCTTGCCCCAGCCGGCCCCACACCTCAGTGGGGACCCCTCACACTGATTCAGAGCTCCCTTCAGGTCAGGCCAGCTGGCCCCCACATATGCACCAGGCCTCTATCCTATATAATAAAAGGGTAATATTCAAATTTACCCTAACGACAGAATGACCACTGGACCAATCACTATGAAACACACTGACCACCTTTTGGTCCCTTTTCCCGGGTGGCAGGCTCCAATCGCCTGATGGCCAACCAGGTTGGGGGCAGGGCTGGTGAGTGGGTGGGAACAATCGACCTCTCAGTCCCTTCCCTCCACTGTTAGGCATTGATCACCCGATGGAGGATGGGGAACCAGGGGTGGTGGCAGCGGCAGCGCAGGGCAAGCTGTGGGCAGCTGGGGAAGATGGCCCTGATCGCAGGCCAGGCCTAGGGACTATACCAACACATGAATTTCATGTGCTGGGCCTTTAGTCTTTATATAAAACCATGTGATATTTCCATTTGGAGAAGTAACTAATGGGTTTTAAAACATTGTACATGAAAAACTCACTGTAAGATAAACTTGATCTCTGTGCTACTAAATGGCATCTTCATCCCAAGTAAAAGTATGCTGGTGAATTCAATGCTGCTGTAGTTCAAATACGCAGGTTTAAATGATCACAAATGTCCCTCTACTCATGATGATCTTGTGCCATCACAGAATTCCTTGATTCAAATTTCCTGCAAATATTTTTTCTGCAGGCCCTTTTAAGATTTTAGTTCAAAGGCTTCTTTATAATTTATTACTTCAAAGTGCACAAACACATTCACAATTTATATTGGATATAGAACACAGATTGATCTTGTGCGACATTTATTTATTTCTATAGTTTAATTCAACATCTTAAATATGTTTAAGAAATATTTTTAGATTCATCAGTTTTTCCTTTAGTATAGAAATATGTGGGTTTTAGTCCTAAGATGATGACATTTAAGTAATTGAAAGCATTATATAATGTATTATTAAACCTGAATTTAAATCACTTTTTGGAAGCCTTGAATTCTCTCCTCCCTGACCATGACCCTGCAGTATCAGTGTGAAGGCATCTCTTAAAATTCCTCACCTTCCTTCTTTTTCTAAATACTTTATAGCCACGACAATATTCACAGCACAAAATTAGTTCCCCTGGGTCAACGAATAGTCAGATGATGTGCAAAATGCAATTATGCTCAGCAGGATTACAGGTAATTGGGATATGCGTAGAGATGCATATTTGTCACTTTCTCTGCTGTTTACAGTTTTATGATTATATTTGCTCCCGAAATGTGGGAGAAGTGACAATATCAGAATCCCATTATAGCAATCAGAATAGCCATCCACAAGGTGTTCCTGTGCTCCAACCTTAGTATGTACCAGCTGAACCAAAGACTATACAAGAAGAACGTAAGGCTCCGTTCCTTCCTCTCAACTAAGAATGTACCTCAGTGCCCATTCAATCACATTAGAAAAATGATGTTTTTTTACTGAGGAAAAAATGAAAATGTAATTTAAAATACACTGGCGGTGTCCTCTGGTTTCAGTTTTTGCATGTGCTGTTCGTTTAAATTGCTACTCCTGTCTTTAAAATAAGAAATGACTGAAAAACTGAAAAGCAGTTGCTTCTCTGCACCCACTGAGAACTGAAGTTGCAGGGCAAATCCTAAATGCTTGGCAAACGCAGTGTCGCAGCTGAGATGTGCTTGCCTAAAGGCTAAATTTCCGGAGTTATAAACTTGTAGGAACACATGAGTTGCTGGGAGCTGAGTACGGACAGTGTGAGAGGAAGGAAATCCTGCGGTGGCGCAGATACAGCATCTCCACTCTTACAGAGTACTTTCAGGGGCTTTTCTTCTAGGAATGCCACAGAGTTGGAACTCCAGAAAGATGATCTCATGGTGCTGGTAGGTGGAAGGAAGCAGAACCACTGTAAAAAACAGCAAGTCGTCTAGAACAAATACTCACTTTGAAGGCTAGAGAACTTCCTAGAAAATGTATCCCGGCAAAGGAAAGAGATTCCCTCCCACTTGAGCTCCCTCCAGCCTTGTTGTCTCATCAGCAGCCCCGGAGATGCAAAGAAATAGATTGAGGACTACAGTTTATTATAGAACATTCTTCCTCTACATGTATTACCACACCAACAAAGCTGCAGCATATTAATGCATTACAGTTGAAAGACAAGGCTGAATCGCTCTACGGAGCAGTGTATAGGAACCCCAAAGAGGAAAGACAAAAATCACTGCACTAGAAGAATTGGAAGCCTCTGCACTTACATCTAAGGAAAAATTGAAACAGCCCAACCCCTAAAATCTCCCATAAAAAGCCTGTATATCTCAATTTCTTTAATGCATAATACAGCATGTCTATCAGTCAGCAACAAATAAAAGCCATGTCACAAGGCAAGAAAAAACATGGTAATAGTCTTACTCTTAAAAATTTATTTAAACTGTTCTGTAACTGTCTGTATGGAGCAGACTCTCATCCCTCAATTCCAACCTGTATTTTCTGTGTTTGTTATTCTGTGATATCACTAACGTTTGATGTCTATTTACAGGACACTGAAGTATAATTATCTGGAAATAATCGTAATTATCAGAGGATAAGCCAATAAGCAGTAAAGATATCATGCCTGTTGTTATGGGAGTTAAAGATTATGGGCATGTTGATGAAATATAGCAGGTCCTTGAATCTAATTTCATTCAAGGTTGTTTTGTTATAATGTTGACTAGAGGCCTGGTGCACAAAATACATACACTCCAAGGGCAGGTCCCCTCAGCCTGGCCTGCACCCTCTCATAGACCTGGAGCCCTCGGGGAATGTCTGACAGCCACAGAGGCAGAAGAGGCTCCCATTACAGCCACTGCACTCGCCAGCCGTGAGCCAGGCTCCGGGCTTCTGGCTGAGTGGTACTCCCCCTATGTGAGCACACTGACTACCAGAGGGAAGCTCCTGCATTGAGCGTCTGCCCTCAGTGGTCAGTGTGCATCATAGTGACTGGTTGTTCCACTGTTTGGTCAATTTGCCTTTTATTATATAGAATGAGAAAAAATAGATTCCCAGCAGCAGCCCAGGTTTACGTGGAGTTTGCATGTTCACCCCATGTCCGAGTGGCTTTTTCTCAGGTTCTCTGGCTTCTTCCCACATTCCAAAGATGTGCATGTGAGGCACACTGTGTGTCTAAGGTGTCTCAGTGTGAGCCACTGTGGGTGCACCTGCAGTAGGACACCCTGTCGAGGGTCGGGTTTCACCTTGAGCCTGAGCTGTCAGGAGAGGCTCCAGCCACCCTCACCCTGAACTTGAATGTGTTGGAAAAATAATCACCTTCTTGTTTTTATTGATCTTTCTTGAATGTATGTATATATCACATGTATTTTAATATTTAATATTAGAAGTGTTTGGGGTAATTATTTAGAAGGTTTGTGATGTTTCTGTGACCAGAGTATGCCATAGGAAGTTAACTCTTGTTTCTATGAATTAGCCTATGGTAAAATTGGTTTTGTTACAGTTGCTTCACTTAAAGTCTCAGTTTCCAAGAACCTACCAATGACATAAAGGAAGGACTTACTTGCATCTCAAGGATTAGGAAAGATATGAAAAAGGAACTGTAAGGTTCTCTGAGAGGGCCTGATGGGCAATCATATTTGAAAGGTCTCCTTTAAGAAGGGGTCTAATATCGTCATGTGTTCCATTTTGCCATTGTACTATGTGGCTATGTTTATTTGAATTGATGTTATAAATGTATTTTGACACCTTCTGGATTACTACTTAAATTAATCTCTCATCTAAGAATGATGGGTACATGGAACTAGATGATTCACATTAAAAACTAAATCAGTCTCTCCTCTCTTTCTCTAAGATAGATAGAGATAGACATAGTTGCCAAACCACCATGATAATCAGTTACCTGTTTTAGTTCACCAAATTTTCTGGAAAAAGTGATTGGTGTTGAGCAAATGAAATAATATCTTATTAGATTAAAAATGTGTCCCTTTGTTTATACATCATCAAAACTATTTGTGTCTTTCATTGTACCCAGCACTCTGTTATGGTCTACAAAGATGGATGAGGCATGGTACTTTTGAGGAAAATAACTTCAACATCTCAGTTATTATGAAATAAAACCATCGTTATTATGAAAGAAAAAACATCTTTCATTTTAAAGACCTCATGTAATCTTCCTTCACTTGCAAAAATGTGATTTACTGCTACATGTATTTTATTTTACATTATTATATCCAAAATTTTAGTTACAAAATTTGCACATAAAGCTAAACAGATGGAGTTCTTAAATTTCATCTAGCAAAGGATAATCTACCATAAGTGCTTAGGGTTCTATCTAACACAAGGGACAGATTGATTTTTCAGTTTTGGTACATCTATTCCTAAGTAAAAGAACCTTTCAAATTTGATGTTTCATTCATCATTGAGTTTAAGGGTTTCATAGTTTGCAAATGGTTGCCAATCCTTTTAAAGTAAGAAACAAATAAACAAAACACCCCAAACATTTGTTTTATGCTTTCCTAAAATTTATAGTAGCAATATTTACTGTTACATAGAAAATTTAAATGGAGAAAGAAGTTATTTAAAAGCCAACTACAAAATTTCAGAACAAATGGTTTAGTGCTTTTCTAAATGAAAAATAAGGTAATTTTGCTTGATTTGGCAATATTAATCAGCTTTGTGTTGAACATTTGTCTAAAACTAAAATGTGTATTTGCAGTACTATTCAGTGTCTATCGATATTATCGTTGTACTAGAGGCCTGGTGCACGAAATTTGTGCAGGGGGGGTCGACTCAGCCCAGCCTGCCCCCTCTCACAGTCCAGGACCCCTCAGTGGATGTCCTACTGACGGCCCCAATCTGGCAGTGTGTGTGTATATGTGTGTGAGTGTGTGTGTCACCACTGGGGGCCTACCCCCAGCTACATCTGAGGCTCAGAGCTGTTGTCCTGTGTGTGTCTATCTCCTGGGGGTCTGCCCCCAGGCATACCATGGAGGCTTGGAAATGGCACCCCTTTGTGTTGATCTCTCAGACTCCTGCTATCCCCTGCATGTTCTCTTTTTTGAGCTGTGGCCAGGGCTGGGTGCTGCCTGCTTTCCAGGCTTGCCTCCTCCCTATCTTGCTCCAGCTACTGGGAAGCAGCCAGGTCAGCCTTTTCCTGCTCCCCGATACCCACAAGGGGACTGGGAAGCATGCAACGCCTTCCGCTGTCACGTAGCCTCCGGCCTTTCCTGCTCCAGAGCTGCTCACGGGTTGTTGGTTTCTGAGGCAATGCCTGCTGGCCTCACATTGCCAGGGTTACACTGCCAGTGTCCTGCCCCACCACTATGGGCACCACCATTTTGTCTTGGAGTGATGGTTAATTTACATATTACTCTTTTATTAGATAGGACTTGTGTCTCTGCTTCAAATGTTATGAATATATTTTCTGCCTAATAACATCATTGTACCATTTGGCTTACTTTAATGTCACATAATTATTACAAAGAGGAAAGTAGCCCTAATATTTCATACAGTCATTTTGAATCACTATAACTGATGGTAAATTGATTAATACATTTTTTTATACCAGAAATGTATTGGGGAAAGCTGGGATTTTAATTTATTAAAGTTCAGTAAACCATATGACCCTTTCACAGAACCCATTTTCACATAGTCAATTTTTAGTTTCCTAGACAAATTATCTTTAGGTTTAAAAACATGCATATATCTTTCAAACTTCAAAAATGAAGTTTAATTCATCCAGTAAGACTAATGAGTGTTATGGAAGCAGAAAATAGAAATTATTTTAGAATTATGTATGTAATATTAGAATAAAATTCTATTAATGCAAAATTCTTTACTATGGAGAGTTCTTTTCCTTCTTAAAATTCAGATCAAGACAGAAACATTCCTTTGAAAGTTGAGAATAAATTATTGTAATTATTCCTCTCTATCAATTATTCTTTAATAAATCCTATTTATTTGCATAAGTAACATCTCTCTGGTTTCCTCTTTCTTTACCAAATGCAAGTAGAGTGACAGAATGTTGAAAATACCTAGCCACTAAAAATGTTTCTTTGCCAAGCTGTTTTGACAGCCATTACCAAATTTTATCATTGGTCAGTTTTAAGATAAATAGCCTGTCTCTGTAGCTTGAAGGAATAAATGGAGAAAAAGCTATGGGTATGAAGCAAGTAGGAGGAAAGGCAGCCTCATTTAAGAGTGAAAGAAGAAGGAACGAGTACACATTTATTTGCTTTTTTAACTGTGCCACTGGTAAATGCAAATGTTTGTTCCTGTAATCAGTCCTAGGGGGGAGAAAGAAAAATTAGGGTGGTGTATTTTTGTAGAAAAACAATGTTTTTAACTAAGAAGAAAAGTCATGTATGTGCCCAATGTTTATACGCAAGTCTGTGTTTGTATATGTGTGTGTTCTTAATCTGCTCCATTATCTTTTTCCTGCCTGCTGCTGTGAAATGGGTTGATATTTTAAAGGTCACATGAAATCTCCAACTGCTGGCTGTTTTTCTGATTCAAAATAGAAAAAAACACACACACACATTAAAATTAATGTTTCTGTGGCGACTTGAGACATGTATATTGTTGACTCCTCTCAGGATAATTCATAGATTATATGATATTGGATCCTTTGAAATGAACTCCTGTTGTTTGATAAACTAGAAGCCCAATGAATGAAATTCGTGCAAGAGTAGGACTTTGTTCCCCCAGATGCTGGCACCAGCTCCTCTCTGGCACTTGGGACCCAGGCTTCCCTCGCAGCCTAGCTTTGTCTGGAGTTCGGAAGGTTGTCCGGAAGGACTTCTCGTCTAATTAGCATACTATGCTTTTATTATTATAGATACCTTCCCAATAATTGGCCTGATAATTTTGATAATACAATGAAATGTCATAAATTAACATGAAAAGCTATTTTGGATGAATAAAATATCCCAGCAATAATTTCCTTTGCCAATAGATATTTGTGTAAATGCTATATTGAAGAAAATTCTTTACAATTCTTCAGTTTCCTTAATCTAATTCTTCTTTATGTACTTGCATTTCTAGGGAATGTAATGATTCTGTGATCATACACCTACTTTAGATTACAGAAAATGTGAAGATAATTGCAGATCTTCTGCTCACATAATACACATGGGCATAGTCTATCTAATAATGAGGGAATATGCTAATTGACCCTCATGTCATTGCAAAGGTGGCGGTGCCCAGAGCCAATAAGGAGGGAATATGCTAATTGATTGCCCCTCCCTCAAAGATGGCAGTGCCCACAGTCACAAGGTGGCTGGCAGGGGAGGGCAGTTGTGGACGATCAGGCCAGCAGGGGAGCAGTTAGGGGGTTATTGGGCTGACAGGGAGAAGCGGTTAGGGCAATTAGGCAGCCAGGCGAGTGGTTGGGAGTCAGCAGTCCTGGATTGTAAGAGGCGTCCCAGATTGGAGAGGGTGCAGGTTGGGCTGAGGGACACCCCCCCCCCCCCCCAGTGTCATGCACTGGGCCTCTAGTACACTGATAAAACACACATGTAATTGGAAATATTTTTTTAGACATTCTTAAAATCACCAATGGAACCTGGGCTTTCAGTCATAAATACTGTTTTAAAAACTACCATCAAATCTAGTTCTGAAATACCCGCCTATTCTTTTTTACCCTGCAAAATGCTTACTCTTAAAAATTGATGTCAGAGAAGGAGGAAGGGAGAGAGAGAAACATCAATGTGAGAGAGATGTGTTAATTGGTTGGCCCCTTATGCAACCTGACCAGGTATCAAACCCACAACCCAGGTATGTGCCCTAACTGGAAAGTGAACCTGTGACCTTCTGATGCATGGGACAACACTTCAACCAACTGGGCCACACTGGCCAGGCTAATGTTTACTCTTTTAAGTCAAGAAAATTACATTAGTTAATGATCAATTTTATATACAGGGTGTCCCCCAAAATTTACATACACTGTAAAGGCAGTGTTGATAAAAATACATTTTATTTTCAAAATATAATAGAATTTATAGCTATCAGTCATTATATATCTATATCAACATCTATATCTATATCTATGTAATAGTAATCAACTAGTTCATCTACTAACTTGCCAAAAATGTGACCTTTGAAAGGAGATTATATAACTTCCTTGAATGTTATATTTCAGTTTCCATTAAATCTCCACATAGGGAATGCAAGTATCCCATTGACATGCAATTCAGTTTTACCTTTAAAACAATCAGTGGAATTAGTTTTACTTAGACACATTAAAGAGCAAAGCAAAGAGAAACAACATTCAACATTGAATGTTACTTTGTGGTGACTTGGAAACAATCAAGCAATGTACTCCCAATCAAGCCTCAAGGCAGTTGCCTTATGATAGAATAAGTTCTATGTGCCCCATTATTTCTCACTAGGGGCCTGGTGCACAAAAATTGTGAACTGGAGTGGGAGGTTCCTCAGTCCAGCCTGCCCCCTCTCACAGGGGATGTCCTACTGATGGCTATGCCAGCTCCCTGCTCTCCATGGGGAGTGGGCCTAAGCCCCAGTCTGGCCTCCATTTGTGGGAGGCGACCAGGCTAATAAGGAGAAGCCACCAGCCCCATCACTCCACTGCTACAGCCACTGCCAGTCACCGCAGCCACCAAGGTGTTTTCATTAATGCGGACTCCAGTCCCTTTACCATGAAAAATTACAACTTTCTTTAGGCATTTTCAAGATGTGTCTTTCATAGGATATGATATTTCTTTCTTTCTTTTTTTTTATCCTCACCTGAGAATATATTTCCATTGATTTTTAGAGAGTGTGGAAGAGAAGGGAAAGACAGAGAGAAACATCAAAGTGAGAAGAACACTTCGATTGGTTACCTCTTGCATGAGCCCTGACCTGGGCCCCAGCCACGGAGGAGCCTGCAACCTAGGTACATGCCCTTGGTCAGAATTGAACCCAGACTCTGCAGTCAGCAGGCTGAGTCATTATGCACCAAGCCAAACCAGCTAGGACAGGATATGACATTTCTTAGCCCTCCAGCAGTGGACCCTCATTTTTTTTCTCCAGGAGTGTGGTGGAAAAACCCTAGATCACCTTTAGGTATTCTTATTACCCAAGTTACTAAGAATATTACCAGTGGCACACAGGGAGTTTAGCCAATGAGTGGTAAGAAAAGTTGTTTCCTCTGTAGTTCACTCCCATTCCACCACTGCCCCTCTAATCCCAGCTCCACCCCTACCCAGGCCTATAGCCTCTGGCCTAGGATGCAAGCCTGGGCAGAAGACCCCCCAACCCCCACCATTTCTGGCTCCACCCTCCCCAGGCCAGGGGTCTCTGCCTGAGGCTACAGGCCTGGGAAGAAGACCCTCCAACCCCTGCAATGGCCAGCTCCTCCACTTCCCAGGTTCCAGCGATTGATGGCTCTGCCTCTCAGCCCCCTGCCTCCCCTACCACCTTCCTGCCTAATAGGCCTGGCTACTTCAGTTGCCAGGCTGAGGAGGACTGGGAGCTGCCATCTTAGCTGAGTTAATTTGCATATTTGCTCCTGATTGGTTGGTGAGTGTGGCTTGTGGGCATGGCTTGAGGGTGTACCAGAGTGAATGTCAATTTGCATATTACTCTTTTATTAGATTAGATTAATTATTGTTTTTTCTTCACTTTTGTATTAGCTAGGTTCATCCACCCAATACATCTCTTTTTATAACATCTTCTATCTTGTTTTAGGAAGTAGATACAAAGGTGAAGCAGTCAAATATACATTCATTATTAAAAAGCGAGAAAAACACTTTTCGGATTTTTAAAAACGCATGAGCTGAGTGTTTTGACATGATTGACAGATATCAAAATAAAGTGTTCCCTTACCTACATATGGTTGAAAGTAATGAAGCAATAGTTCAGCTGCCTGTGGGTTTGTCTCTCACATTTGCAATTAAAATGCTGCTGTACAACACTAAAAATGACAGCTTCCTAATTTTTATTGCTCATTTAATTTTTTTAAGGTTGACAAATCCCCATGGGCTAACTTTCACTGTGATTTATTTATTCAGGTGAAATAGAACAATGGGGGACTGAATGAGAAATATTACAAAAGTAAGAAGATAATAGCAAAAATGCCGGGAAGCATTCACATAAAATTATTTGGATCAAAATATATTAATAACTACAACAACAAAAAATTTATTACTTTGGGATAATATTTAACATAAACTTTAAGCATTATTATTGAATCTTGCACTCAATTATTTATTTTATGTGAATTTACTGAGCACTTGCTTTATGTTAGGCAGTGATTCTACATAAATCACACTAAAAACAGGTAGATATTTTTATTACATTTTTAATATTTTTCTACTCACACTTTGTAAGCAATGCATAAATTTGAAATATGGGCTTTTTATAACTTTATTTTAGTCCAATTACATGTATTAATTTATAAAACTATTATTCTTTTTAATTTTATTAATCTTCTCAAAGTTTTTTATTTGCATCACCAAGTTCTCATTCCTCCTTCCATTACTACGTTGTTGTTGTTGTTGTTGTTGTTGTTGTTGTTGTTGTTGTTGTTCTTCTTCTTCTTCTTCTTCTTCTTCTTCTTCTTCTTCTTCTTCTTCTTCTTCTTCTTCTTCTTCCTCTCCTTCTTCTCCTTCTTCTTCTCCTTCTTCCCCTTCTCTGCCTCCTCCTCTTCCTCCTCCTCCTCCTCCTTTTCTTTCTTTCTTTCTTTCTTTCTTTCTTTCTTTCTTTCTTTCTTTCTTTCTTTCTTTCTTTCTTTCTTTCTCTCTCTCTCTTTCTTTCTCTAATCAGATATACCATAATGTTTACTGATATATGTTTTTAAAGATTTTTGGGTTTTTGCTGATTTTTTTCTTCATTACCGTATTTTCTGGCATATAAGATGACTGGGCATATAAGATGACCCCCAACTTTTGAGAAGATTTTCCTGGGTTAAAAAGTCTGGATGGAGACCATATGCGGCACAAAAAGGAGCTGAACAGAGACACTTGCAGTCTCCATCCAGCCCCATTGAAATGAATGGAGTGTGGCTGTTTTTGAGCTCCCCCCACCGTATGCAGCGACCGCAGATTTTCCAATCTGGCTTGGAAGTTTTAGTACCTGCCCTTTAAGATGACACCTGGTGTATAAGATGACCCCCAACTTTTGAGAAGATTTTCCTAGATTAAAAAGTTGTCTTATACGCTGGAAAATTTGGTACTTTTAATATTGTCTTTTTTAAATTTAGTTATATTTTTGTTTTCCCTCATGAAATGGATATTTAATAAATTTTCAGTACTTCTTAAGGTTATACATAACTCCATAAGAAACACTTGGCTTGTTTCTCAGATGTCTTGCATCTCAGATGTCTTGCAGTTTATGTTGCTAGTGTCAGTTACAAATCCATCATAAATTTTTCTATGCATCCTTTCATAACTCATGAAATACTTGAAAGTCATAATATTATTTTTCATATATATATTACATAACACAGCACTTCTGTGAAGCAAGATAAATTAATAAACAATAGATACATGCATGATGAATCTCACTATATAATTTAGGATCAAAAGGAAAGTAATAGAAGAATATATTAGAATATCACTGATATTATTTAAGGCATAGCATCTGCTTCCATAACATAGAGACACACAATTACAATGCATTAAACTCTTGGAATTTATTTCTCTCCCACCAATAGTGCAGAAAGACAAGCTATACCTTGAAGTTCTAATTCTGGATAGTTTTGTAACTATAGCATATACTCTTTTATCTTCATCAGAAAAAGCAAAAGATAGTAAAGAGCATACACTTCCCTCTTAGTATTGTAAGTCACACAGAACAATGTGGTCACATTTCACTAGTGAGAAACTAGTTTTATGGTCTGTAAGGAAGAGTCATTAATGTGGTCTGCATTTTCTATTTGTACTCAGGGCTGCAGGTGTGTGGTGTTGGATGTGGCTATTCTAACAGAAAGAAGACAGTCAACAGTTTCTGTCACATTATTTAAAAAATATGCAAAATTAAAAACAGAATATTTAATTTTATTATATACAGGTATATAATGAAACCATAAGTAGCAAGAGAATGCTTTTCTAAAATTGAGAAGTATTGCCATTTTTATTTTCTTACATGGCTTAGAGCTGATATCTACATGGCCTTAAATATAAAAAAAAAAAATGTAAACTTAAAAAATCTACCTCTTAAATTTCTCTCATTTACGCAAGTCATCTTTTAGAGATAATCTCTGCTTTTATATGCAAATACTAGAGGCCTGGTACAGGAAATTCATGCACAGCGGTGGGGGGGGGGTCCCCTCAGCTCAGTCTGCTGCACCGTCTCCAATCCAGGACCCCTCAGGGGATGTCTCATTGCCGGTTTAGGCCCAATAACCGATAGTCGGACATCCCTCTCACAATCTAGGAACACTGACTTCTAACTGCTCACCTGCCTGCCTGATTGCCCCTAACTGACCCCCTGATGACCTGGTCACCCCCAACTGTCCCCCTGCCAGCCTAGTTGCCCCCAACTGTCCCCCTGTCAGCCTGGTTTCCCCTAACTGCCCCCCCCCCTGGCTGGCCTGGCCACTTCCTGCTGCCCCTCTACTGGCCTGGTCATCCTCAACTGCCTTCCCACTGGCCTTGTCATGCCCAACTTCCCCTTCATTGGCCTGGTCACCCCTTACTGCCCTCCCACCAACGTAGTCACTCCCAACTGCCCCCCTGCAAGCCTGGTCGTCCCACGCAGCCTGCTGCTCAGTTGTTTGGTTGCCCCTCACTAACTCCCCTGCCAACCTAGTCACTCCACACATCCTTTTTGGTTGTCCGTTCGGTCATGATGGTCACTTAGGCTTTTATATATATAGATGCCCAAGGATATACAGTCTTTCTTAAGTTGCTTTATCATTTTACTTTATATATTCTAGAAATTACTTATATCGAAATATAAAATAATTTATAATTTATTTTCACACCTATTTGTATTCATTATGTGGACTGTTACTATTTTGGGACTTTTCTTTTTTTGCCTGTAAGCATTAGTTAACTCATCTGTGTAATGGGGACAAAAATACTATCACCATAAAAGATACATGCAGATGTGCTAGTTCTTTGCAGTGAAATCACTGATTAGCAGTTAGTAAATATCCAATATGCATTAGCTATTAATAGTAGGAGTCTTGCAATATCAGGGTATGTATTTTTCCCTTTTTATTGAATTTATTGTGGTGACATCAGTTAACAAAATTATATATGTTTCAGGTGCACAAAATATGCACCTTTGTATTTTGATATGCACGGCTAAATCCTCATGTATCCTGTCACCCACTGTATATATTTTGGAACACAACCCTAAACAAGTCATGAGTTATATTTTATTTTTCCATATGATGAGTAAAAAATTTTATTCCAGTGTATATGTTTTCTTACTATAAGTGGAGAATAAGTAGATTTTCTAATAAAAATATGACCATTATTTGTATCTCTTTATTTTTCTTTGTAAATTCAACGATTATATCATTTTTCCAAGTTTTATAATTGGATCATAGCTGAGATTGCTAGTGATTCACTAGCATGGCATATGGTGAGATTTTCCATCATCTGTAGCTACTTCAAATTCTGTGTCCAGGACCCACGATGCACCTATACGTGAAATGATTTTTGTCACAAGATTATTTGAGTAAATAAGAAATTATCCAAGAGTGGGAAGAAGTACCAAATACTAGGCTAAACATATTCAAATATTTTTTTTAGCTGCGCCTTACATAACTATCATTTACATTATAACTAAAATATATCTTATCTTTCTCTAATTGCTATGAATGAAATGGCTGGGCTCACCTTAGGTTAAACTATGCATATGCCATCTATCAAATCATCCAATGTAATAAAAGAGTAATATGCAAATTAGGCATCACTCTGTGACAAAGATGGCCACCCCTATGGCCACAAGATGGCGGCACTCAGAGCCACAAGATGTCCACCCCCAAGGACACAAGATGGAGGTGCCCATAGCCACATCTAATCTAATAAAAGAATAATATGCAAATTAACCATCTCTCTGGGATGCCTAAGCCACGCCCACCAGCCAAGCCATGCTTCCCAGCCAATCAGAGGGGCTGTATGCAAATTAACCCAGCCAAGATGGTGGCCGGCAGCCACGGAGCTAGAGTAAACAGCAGGCTTCCATTGCAACTGCCTGCCTAGGGCAGCTGAGCCTCTGCTCACGGTAACAATGTTTCAATTATAGAAGCCACAGAGCTTAAACAAACAGGAGGCTTCCTTAACTGCCCAGACCTCAGCTCAAAGCAACAGTGTTTCAATCATAGAAGATAAATAAACCCCAGAAACCTGATTCCAGCCAGGCTCTCTGGGACCTTGGGTCAATGGGAGCTGTGGGCAGACTGAAAGCCTGAAAATGGTCCTGAGCCCCTCACCCAGGCTGCCCAAGCACCCTAGTAGGGACTTGAACCCTGATGGGACTGTGGGCATACTGCAAACAGCCATCAGCCCCTCACCCAGGCTGGCCAGGAATGCCAGCAGGTGGACATCTCCTGAGGGGTCCTGGACTGCGAGAGGGCACAGGCTGTGCTGAGAGACCCTCCCCCTCCCCAGAGTACTATCTATAACCAAGAAAAATAAGAACAGATCACTAGGGGTCCTAGTACTATCTAATAAAAGTGTAATATGCAAATTAGGCATCATTCCATCACAAAGATGGCAGCCTCCATGGCCACAAGATGTCAGTGCCCAGTCCAGCTCAGCCCTGCCACTGAAGTGGTCAGGCCTGTTAGTCAGGCAGGTAGCGGGGGAGGCAGGGGTCCTGAAGGGAGGAACAGGCAATCAGAGAGGGCTGGGGGTCACCTGCCCAGGCCAAAGGTCTTCACCAGAGACCTCAGGCATGGGCAAGGGAAGAGGTGGTGATCAGAGGGGTATGAGGGTGCCCTACCCAGGCATAAGTCCTGGACCAGAGTCCTCAAACCTGGGCAGGGGCAAGGCCAGAGATCGCAGGGGTCTGGGCACTGGTGGAGCCAGCAAAGCAGGGGTCTGGGGGTCCCCTGCCCAGGCCTGCAACCTTGGCCAGAGGCTGCCATTGGGGCAAGGGCAGAGCTGGCGATGGTAGGGGGCAGGATCAGAGCCGGTGATCGCAGAGGCCTGAGCTCTGTGAAGCTGGTGATCAGAACAGCTTGAGGGTCCCCTGCCCAAGCCTTCAGCCTCAGGCAGAGGTTACAGGTCTGGGTAGGGGTGGAGCTGGGATTGGAGGGGCAAGGGTAGAGCCGGTGATCAGAGTGAACTACAGAGGAAACACCTTTTCTTTCTACTCATTGGCTAAGCTCCCTATATGTCACTGGTAATATTCTTAGTAACTTGGGTAATAAGAATCCCTAAAGGCTATCTAAGGTTTTTCCACCACACTTCTGGAGAAAAAAATGAAGGTTCACTGCTAGAGGGCTAAGAAATGTCATATCCTGCCCTAGCCAGTTTGGCTCAGTGCACAATGCCTCAGCCTGCTGACTGCAGGGTCTAGGTTCAATTCTGACCAAGTGCATGTACTAGGTTGCAGGCTCCTCCCTGGCCAGGGCCCAGGTCAGGGCATATGCAGGAGGCAACCAATCAAAGTGTTCCTCTCACTTTGATGATTCTTTCTGTTTTTCCCTTCTCTTCCACACTCTCTAAAAATCAATGGAAACATATCCTCAGGTGAGGATAAAAAAGAAAAAAAGAAAGAAATATCATATCCTATGAAAGACACATTTTGAAATGCCTAAAGAAAGTTGTCATTTCTTCATGGTGAAGGGACTGGAGTCTATGTTGATGAAAACACTTTGGTGGCTGCGATGACTGGCAGTGGCTGTAGCAGCAGCATGATGGGGCTGGTGACTTCCCCTGATTAGCCTGGTCGCCTCCCACAAAGGGAGGCCAGACTGTGGCTTAGGCCCACTCCCCAAGGGGATCAGGGAGCAGGCCTAAGCCATCAGTAGGACACCCCCTGAGGGCTCCCAATATGTGAGAGGGGGTAGGCTGGGCTGAGGTACCTTCCCCAGTGCACGAATTTTGTTCACCGGGCCCCTAGTATTTTATAAGGCTTACTAAATGTAATATTATAACATGTAAGAAGGTTTGTAGATAAAGTATACAGCTCATGAGTTTAACTCAGTCTCTTAAATGTAGTCCTCAGGCATGAAGGATGTCTAGGCACACTGGTGTCTAATGCTACTGAATTTTATTTGTTTTCCTTGTGATTCTGAGGTTTGTTTATTTGGAATATGGTTGACCAAGATGTTTTGTGGCTGTTGTCAGTGATCGGTTCTTATTTTTCTTGGTTATAAAGAATAAATAACATTTGAAAATTTGCATGACAAAATTTACTTTTATCACTTAATTGAAAACCTGAGGATATACATTTGTATACCTTACCATCATTGTTTCAAATAATGACAGGATGTGATGTGAACATGTATAATTTCTAAGTACACATCCATAGAGATATAGTTTTTGTATATTTCCCATCGAATTTGTTGATGTCTGAGTTTTAAGAAGAGTGTGTTCATGGCTACATTTCTTAGTGGCCTAAGGAGCTTGAAAAAGTTAGAGGGACTCTGAGTGCTCTGGGTCCCGCTGTCAAGAAAGTGTGTGGTGACATTTGTTTTGATCTTATTTTTGTTCAGTGTTCTTTTCATCTTCCTCAGTACCTCTGTGTCAGTGGCCGCCAAGTGCGAAAGACCACCAGGATGTAAGAAGCAGCTGACTTTATGTTTTTCTTTATTGCCGCATGTGTCTGAATTCCTTTTTAGAAAAGTTTCTTTGGTTTTGTAAAGGCTTATCCTCTGAGGACAGATTCTTAGGACCTGTAGTTTACCAGCTCCTCCACTTCATAATCTGATTTTCTTGATTTTCCACAAACACTTAGAAAATTTAGCATTCTGCTCTCAAGAACATTTTAAAAATGTACCTATAAAGCCCTATCAGGTTTGGCTCAGTGGATAGACCATTGGCCTGTGGACTCAAGGGTCCCAGGTTTGATTCCGGCCAAGGGTATGTACCTTGGTTGCAGGCACATTCCCAGTGAGTAGGGAGTGTGCAGGAGGCAGCTGATCCATGTTTCTCTCTCATCGATGTTTCTAACTCTCTATCTCTCTTCCCTCCTCTCTGTAAAAAATCAATAAATATATATTTTTTTTAAAGATAACTCTGTCTGGGTCACTCCAAAACCCTTTCATATACTTTCAAACAGAATTTACAATAAAAAAGAAAATCATTAAAATTTATGGCTCTGGTAAGAGGAACTTAGGACAAAGCCATTATTAAAGTGGGATCTGAATAGAATCCCATAGTGTCTACTACGTGGAAAGTTACTTCCTTCACACAATTGAAAGTATTTTTTTCTCTGTCTTCTGGTTTTAATATTTTTGTGGTGTGAACTATCAATCTGTCCTAGGGTAAATTATGGTAGTTCCTGTTAATCCATGGTGGTTTTGCTTTCTCTTACTTCAGTTATTTGCACTCAACCACAATCTAAGAATACTAAATTGAAAATTCCAGGAAAAAAAAATCACCCAAGTTTTAAATAGAGAAGTATTCTTTGCAGTATGATGAAATCTTGTGTCACCCTGCTCTGCCTAGCCCTAGACATGATGCATCTCTTTGTCCAGTATATCCATGCTGATATATACACCACCCAGCCATTAGTCCCTTATAAGTCATCTCTGTTAGCAGATCAACTGTCATGGCATCAAAGTACTTATGTTCAAGCAGCCTCATTTTACTTAATGCCACATTCATATGATTTTTATTACACTGTGTTATAATTGTTCTATTTTTTTAAAGCTACTATTAATCTCTTTCTGTGCCTAATTTATAAGTTAAACCTTATCGTAGATATGTATGCATGGGAAAACATAGTATACATAGGATTTAGCACTATCTGTTGTTTCAGACATCCACTGGGGATTTGGAACATATCCTTTGTGAATAAAGGAGGAGGGGGACACTGTAACCTTTTTTTCAGTTGATTACATTTTTTTTGTTTTCTAGTTCTACATATCCTTCCTTCCTTTCTTCCTATCTTCCTACCTTCCACTTCTTTCTAATTCTACTTGCTATTAGTTTTACTTCCTAAATCAGTTATCTTTAAAAACATTCTTAAACATGATCTCCTCCTCTGGCATTTGCTCTCTTCCGATAACTCTCTGAGATATATGTTGGATTTACTAATTTTATCCCTGAACATCTTAGACTTCTTTTGATATTCTCATTATTTTTCTCCATGCATAATTTTGTATTAATTCAAATATCTTCCAGTTAACTATTATTTCCTTCAGCATAATTTAAATCCTCATTAATCTGCACAATTGATTTTTTGTTTCAATCTTTTTATATATTTATTGTAGAGACAGAGAAGCATTGATCAGATGCTCAAAACTCAGAGGGAAGGTAAGGGAGGGTGGAGGTGAGGGGGAGAAGTCAACCAAAGGACTTGTATGCATGCATATAAACATAAGCGATGGATGTGGACAATAGGGAGTGAGGGTGAGGGCAGGAGTGGGGGGATTAGAGGACATTGTGGGGATAAGGTCACGGCAGGGGCGGGGCGGTGGGAAGGGTGGCCCGTTGGGGTGTGGTGTGAACCTGTGTGACCTGGACAAGGTCCCCGAGACCCGGGAGTTCTTTGAGCTGCTGGGGCCAGACTATGGGGCTGACTCTGAGGCAGGTGTCTTGCTCCCCGTGGAGCCTCTGGATGGGTTCCCTGTCCACAGCCCTGCGGGGGACCCGAGCTTGGGGGAAGCCTACCGTACCCTGAGCCCTGGAGCACCCTCAGCTGTCCTGTGACCAAGAAGCCATCCCTGGCTGTGAGAGGGCACAGGCTGGGCTGAGGGACCCCCCCCCAAGTGCACAAATTTTTGTGCACCAGGCCCCTAGTCTTTACTAATAATAGAGGAATATGCAAATTATCTGGCGGAGGTGTGCGAAGGCCTGCCCAATGCTAACATAACATGCATGCGTCCCTACCCAGTGCTGATGTGAAGCTGGCTGTCTGCATCCCTCACCAGGGATGTGATGCTTCCAGCATGGGTCCCCACCCAGCACTGACATGACGCTGTGGGGGGAAGGGGCGGGCTTGATGCATGTGTGGCTGGCCAGGTCGGAGTCTTGTCCAGTGCGGGTAGAGCTGGCCAGGTCTGGATCTCAAGTGATTTTTCGGCATGCACAGGTGTGTGGGGACTTGACTCTGGGTCCCGAGGCACACCCCATATGACAGGAGGGAGATTTTCATATACATTTTACTAATTTTCTTTCTTCTCTGACACGTCTATTATAGAGAAAGAGTAAATAGCAATATTAAAATATTTCCCCTAATTAATTACCTTTTAATGTGCACAAATTTCATGCACTGGGCCACTAGTATTTACCAAGTGAAACAATTGTTTGACTACTTATAGTTATATCTTAGTGTAACTTATCTGGGTTTCAGGGACCCAAAACCACAGATTATTTTTATTATTGATTTTCACTCAAGTTGACTTATTTATTTTTATGATTTATCAATGTGATGAGATCATGATCAGTATTGTGTTATCTGGGGAAATGTAATTTTCCTTGGATTTAGGATGGCTACCTCCAAGTAACTTTTCTTTCTTATTTGGGCCACTCCATTATTACTCAGAAAATAACATTAATTTTCATAGCTTGTTTTCCTGAGCCATTCAAGAATTTTAAACTCTTTTGAAGATGGGCCTAAACTTATCAATTGCTCATGTAGGATCTTACACCTCCAGTGCTCAACCAAGTCAGAGAAACATCCTATTTCTTTTTATGTCAATGGGGAGATTTGTTTCTGGTCTACTCAGCCCCAGAGCTATAAGACTTTATGCTTTGGTTTCATGTGTGTAATGGGAATGGAAGAAGTGTCTGATCCTCAGTTCTTCACATGGAGACCTGCCCAAGGTCTTGTTTCCCATCTTGCTACCCCAATAAAAGTTTCCTAGTTCTGAAGACAGGTGAGATTCTCTCAGGACAGATAGAATGGTCATTGTCCTTTTATGGTTCTGGTTTTCAGCTTCTCTTCAGTGTGATTTTCTGAACATATTTTCATAAGTTCAGCAAACATTTTAGTCAGATTTTCTAGCTATTTTTTGAAGGATGCCTTTTTTCCTTTTTTAAAATCTGCTTTAGTATTTATAGTCCAAGAACTAGAAGTACAGTTATTTTTGTATGTGGCAATGCCTAATGCTCCTGAGTTATGGAATTATAATGAAACAGAATTTTTGGACTGGAACTGAAGCATGAGCAACCATGCTTGGGTAAAAATTGCTGTTTAATATTTTAACCCTGCTGATTTGGCTTCTGTAATTATTTGCTTGCTAAAATAATAGAAAAGTTATTTAATTTTCTGAACTTATATAAGTTATCCCATTTGATTGAATACGCCATTGATTATGGTTTGAATACCCCCATTGATTGTGACCTTACTGGTCTTTCAAAATACATTCCTCTGCACCTGGAGACCAAGACAGCACAGTTACTCTAAATTGCCTCAGCGGCTCCAGATAATGTGTATCCGTTGACTCACTGGTCCCAAGACCCGAAACCATAATTAATCTTTGTAGAAAACTAACTTGTTCAATCTAAGCTTTTGTAACAAACTGCTTTTGCAAACCAGGTTCCTCATTCTAAACCTCGAGATGTAATCAATACCTTTGTGATATTTGCCTATATAAGTCTGATGTTTTGGCCAAGGGAGCAAGAGAGCAATTGCCCCCTCACAGTCCCAGCTTTGAAATAAATATGGCTCCTTAATTCTACTTCTTGAGGCATCCTTGTGTGATTCGCCTGGTACAATACAACAGAACCCAGATTCTTTGTCTGCTGGAATCAAAAAATGAATCCATGGAGAGAGAGTAGGTATAGTAAAGGTGGAGGTTTTTTGAAGTACAAGTACAAACTCCCATGTGGGAAGAGGGAAAGAGTTCCTCAGAATGGACTCCCACATCAGGATGGGGGGGTCCCATTGAGGTTGTTTTTTTTTTCCCTGAGGCTTTTAAAGGCTGCAGATCCTGGGGCCTTGATATCCCCTCTGAATCCCTTTGACTGGTTACTATAGTAACTCCTGAACTCAAAGGTCAAACACCACAAGGGATATGTGTTGCCCTCCTCCCTCATTGTTCTTTTCTTTCTGGCTTTCTTCCTTCTTCTTTGTTTTGTAAATACAGACCTTTTGGCTACTTCCACCTCCCTTGACTTATGTAAATGCAACTCTTGGTATTCCCTGCACTTGGCTTCCTTGTGTTATGAAGATGTAACTTCTCCCAATCTATAGCCCTGTGTTTTTCCATGGACTTCAATTCTAAAAAATTCCCCCAAACCTGCTTATATTCCTCTAAGATTCTTGTTTTAATATGAACTTTTAATTTTCAGCTAGGAAGATAATTTAATGTTTTTCCTGGAAATCCATTTTCATCAATAATCTTTAAAAGTCTTATGAATTTTGCGTAAAATAACTTTTTAGAAATTACATCATGAGCAACTAATCATAGGGTTATATATTTAACCACTAAGAAAGATAACTTCTGCAGTTTTATTAAAGGAATGACTACATGCTACCAATATTTTAAGTAAAAAAATGCATACTATTTTTATTTTTGAGTATATTAATTCTATCTTCTTATTATTTTGTGTTTACTTTCTGGAATGACCACATTCTACAATTGGTTGTTCCAGGACACACACATCACATTAAGTCAGTGCAGACTGCTCTGTGCACTGGAATAGAAGCTCTGGATTCCCTAACTCTCTGGTAATAATCATGGAAGCCTGCTTATGAAGGGGTGTGTGTGTGTGTGTGTGTGTGTGTGTGTGTGTGTTGTGTGTGTGATCTCCATGTTTCTGAAAGAAGCTTTAAGACATTTTGTATCCTAAGAATCAATGAGAAAAACTAAATTGATATGAGGAGGAGCAAGGAGATTGTCAATGGAATTGGAACGATCTGTGTCCTATTAAAGAGAAATTGTAAATTGTGCTGGACTGGCAAGGCAAGGAAATAGGCAAGGAAAACTTCATTCCAGACTGTTGCAGTAGGAGGAGATAAGTTGACCTCAATGTTATTGAAACAAAGAGCAGGGAGTGTTAAAGCACTGGGCTGGGCTATTGGAAAAGTACTTGATGACATTGTGAAGATGTTGGCAGATGTAATTATGCCATCTATATTTTCTAACAAATAGCTTATTGAAATTAGGCTCCTATCTTTCCATAGAGAGGGGCACCATATTTTTTAGTGATTTCATTTTAAATGGATGGCTCCCAAATCCTTGAGAAAGACAATTCTGCATTGAAAAACTGACAAGAAGCTGTAAGAAAACTTACATTTCAAAGAGATAATGAAAGAATTTACAATTCTCAGGGTTGTTGTTTTTTGTTTTGTTTTAAATTACATGCTCTAAGAAAAGACAGGTCAGGAACCTAAAGTTAGGAAGAATCTAGCATAAGTTTAGTAAAGCTGAGGGGAAAATTAAGGCCTGCTTGTCAGTTATAAGCTTGCTGATTTTTTAAACATATAAACTGGGTGCATATTTTAAAAATCCAAACACACAAAAAATATTAAGATCATAACTGGCAGAAACATTTTCAGCCTTAGTAGTTGCAAACTCTGGAAAATCACACACTTTCTCGGACTAAATTGAAATATCTGCAGATTAATTATTTATCAGAAAGATGTACAAAGCGTGTAAACTTTTATTTTAAGTAATATGATTGATATAACATAATCCATGAAGTAGTTTAAAATATACCATAAAACAAACCAGCACTGAGAAGGTGATTTTTCCTCCCTCATGGCTGTTGGGATACCCTGTACTTCTGCTCCACCTCCTCTCTCATGGGGCTATCATCAGTCATCTTGCTATTTTTTTTTAATTTCATGCCTTTGAATACTTGAGTGAGACAGGCCTCTATTTTCAGGATATAATATTCTCAGGATAATATTCTCAAGGATCATCCATATTGTTGCAAATGGCAGTATTTTATATTTTCTGGAGGCTGAATAGTATTGTATTGTGTATATGTACCACTTCTTCTTTATCCAGTCTTTTATAAAAGGACACTGGTTGTCTTCCTGTCTTGGCCATGAATAATGCTACAGTGAACATAGGGATGCATAAATCTTTATGAACACACATTTTTGAGTTTTTTGGGTACATACTGTGGACAAAAGGAGCCACATGCTAGCTTGAAAAGCTCAGCAGAGGCCTGCATGGCAGTCTTGCAAACTGAGACCTAAAGTAACCACAAAAGACAGTCTGAAAATTAGATATTTATCTACAAACAGGTTATGGTGGGTGGCCACATCCTGGGTCAGTGTTTTCCCTGACAGAAATCACCTTTGATCTTTACTGAGCATTTGTCTTTTTTGCCTCTAAGATAAGGTATTTGTGAAATGTCTAGGTAACTTGTAACTTCCCTATTTCTGAAGCCCCTGGGGCACAGCCAAATGTGCTAGGCACCAGGACAGATACCACAAGTTCCTTCATTATCATGTTAATTGATCCTCATACCCAAGTATGTGTCCATCATTTTACTTTTATCCAACCTCAGAGTTTTCCCCTGTTTTGCTTTATCCTGCCTCCTTAATCTATCACCAATGAATTTCATGTAACCCACTTACGTGTTTTCCTTTTGATGGTAAATTTATAAAAGCACAGTGTAAACTCCTATTCTCCGGAGCATTATCTCAATTCATTGAGGTTATGCTTCCCAGCATATGTCGACAGTTTGGCTCAAATAAACTCACAAAATTCTCTACAGGTTTCATTGGTTTTTTTGTTAACAATACCCAGGAGAGTCATTGATGGATCATACAGTAACTCTACTCTTTTCTCTATATAATCTCTTGAAGTTCCATGCTCTAAATGCTCTCAAAGTGCTAGTGACTACCACATTTACATCTTTAGCCCCTAGCTCTCACTAAATTCTTATAATCATACACTCACTGCTCTTACAACATCAGCAGTCTAATGGGAACAAAGCCAAAGTCAAACTCTTGATTAACCTTTAAAACTCCCTTCCTCTCCTATTATTGACTAGGGGCCTGGTGCACAAAAATTTGTGCCCTTGGGGGATCCCTCAGCCCAGCCTGTGCCCTCTCGCAGTCTGGGACCCCTCAGGGGATGTCCACCTGCTGGCATGCCTAGCCAGCCAGAGTGAGGGGCTGATGACTGTTTGCAGGCTGGCCAAGCACCCCAGTGGAGACCCTCACCTCATGGGGGTGTGGCCAGCCGGGGTGAAGGTCTGAGGGCCATTTTCAGGTTGCCCACAATCCGTTCAGGGTTTGGGTCCCTATTGGGGTGCCTGAGCAGCCTGGGTGAGGGGTTGAGGGCTGTTTTCAGGCTGCCCACAGCTCCCATTAACCCAACGTCCTAGCAAGGCTGTCTGGAATCAGGTTTCTGGAATTTATTTATCTTCTATAATTGAAACTTTGTTGCTTTGAGTGGAGGCCTAGGCAAGCAAGGAAGCCTCCTGTTTGTTTCAGCTCCATGGCTACTATAAATGAAACATTGTTGCCTTGAGCAGAGGCCTATCTGGTCTAGGCAGGCAGTTTCCTCCACTGCAAATGGAAGCCTCCTGTTTGCTCTAGCTCCAGTGGCCATCCTATTTGCTCTTGGCTGCCAGTGGCCATCTTGGCTGGGTTAATTTGCATAAAACTGCTCTGATTGGCTGGTGGGAATGGCTTGCCTGGTGGGTGTGATTTAGGTGTCTCGGAGTGATGGTTAACTTTCATATTACTCTTTTATTAGATTAGACTAGAGGTCTGATGCACAAAATTTGTGCACTGGGGCAGGGGGTGTGTCCCTCAGCCCAGCCTGCACCCTCTCCAGTCTGGACCCCTCGAGGGATGTCCTACTGCCCATTTAAGCCAGATTCCACTGGGAAGTCAGATATCTCTCTCACAATCCAGGACTGCTGGCTTCCAGCTGTTCACCTGCCTGCCTGATTGTCCCTAACTGCTTCTGCTTGCCAGCCTGATCACCCCTAACCACTCCCCTTCTAGCCTGATTGCCCCTAACTTCCCTCCCCTATCAGTCTGCCCTCGCCTGCAAGCCTGGTCCCTTCCAACTGCTCTCCACTGCTGGACTGATTGCCCACAATTGCCCTCCCTTGCCAGCCATCTTGTGTCCACATGGGGGTGGCCATCTTGTGTGTTGGGTACATACCCAGGAGAGGGATTGATGGATCATATAGTAATTCTATTCTTAATATTTTGAGGAATTGCCTGACTGTTTTCCATAGTGACTGCTGAGAAAAGGGACCCTCATTCACTGCTGGTAAGAATGTAGACTGGTAATGTCAATGTTTTCTTTAGTTTCTTATGGATTAATGCCTAGTTTTAAAAGGTTTCCTCAACCCAAAGATTATTTTTTAACCTCCATGTTTTAGTATTTACTTATGTTAAAGCTTTGAAACATTTCATTTTATTTTTAATATAAAGAATGAAGTTGGGCTCCTTATTTTTTCAATTATCTAACCATTTCCCCATACAGGTTCCCCCTAATTCTTTCTATTTACTTATATTTTTTTCTTAATTCTGGACCCTCAGCCCATTTGTAATAACATCTGTCTATTTAACTGGAACTAAGAATGGTAACATTAAATAAAATTGGGTTTTAAAAAGGTGAAATTCAAGTTGGTTATCAGAATTCATTTTAGGATGCAAATAAAAGAAAACCTGTTAAAAATTATATGTATATTCACTAATCCTATAAAATTAATTTTTCATTTAATATTTATAGCTAGAATGGGAAAAGACATGTTATAATACATTTACCAGCGGAATTTATGCCCTGTGATGACTTTAGGCTAGGGTGTATTTCAACTTGAGGTCCTTCATTAGCAGCAGAGTTTGTTGCTTTGTGTCATCTTTTTGAATTGTTCTAGTACGGTTTGAAAATATTTGCATATTACTACACAAAAATTTTTATGATTCTTTATAAATTCTAAATCTACAACCAAAATGTTTGAGTAGTTGATTTTTTATTTCCTAATTTTTTTTCTTCCTCTCCTTCCTGCATAGTTATTGTGTAAAGTCTTCTAGTGGATTTTAATTTTGATGTGATTTATAAAAGTACAAGAAATACTGGAGGATGTTAGGTTATCCACTCATCTCTGCAACCTGGATTGCAAGTATGTTCACTGAAAACAACTTCTCCAATGGCCAAATTTTAGTCCAAATCCGGTGATTTGCCTTGTTTTATACAATCCTTCATACATTGAAAATACCGTAACTCAAAAATTCATTTACAACATCTAACCTACTGAACATAGTTTTGTTTAGCCTACCTTACATGTGCTTCAAACGCTTACTTTAGCCAACAGTTGGGCCTAATGATCGTACATAAAGCCTATTTCATAATAAAGTGTTTAATATTTCAAGTAATTTATTATGTGATTTGCTTTTGCACTATCAAGTCTAATCATCTTAAGTTAGGGACCATCTGAATGTGTTTGAGAGAAAAGGACGCCAGGATCTCAGGAGCTATTGAGGAAAAACCAAATAAGAAATGTCCAATGGAAGGAGCTGCTTACACGCTTACATGGAAAAAGACTTTGATATTCTGATGAGATTTAGAAGATGATATAAGATTTATTTTTTAAACTTACTATTTTCATACATTTCATATTGAAATGTATTTAGCTTTTTGATAGAAATACAAATTTCCTAATGTCCATAAAGTATAAAAACCTATATTGTAAAAAGTCATACCTTAACGCTGAAAGGCGGTAATGCGATAACGCGCGATAGCGATCAAACAACTGGTCTCGGTGAAGGGCATGGAGCGCCTCTCAGCCCCTCCCCCGCGGCCCCCAGGCTCTGATGCAGCAGTTGGTGTTGATGAAGATGCATTTGCTTATGCATCATGTCAGTGCGGATGCAGTGCGTTTAGGCGTCTTGGAATATCACCTACAACATATAGCTACACATTTACTTTTTGAAAATAATAATAATGGATCAGTTGTTAATCCTCAGCCATTTTTCCACATCTATTTCTTTGCTGATGTTTTACTTGCTGATGCACACACGTTAGCAAAGAGAATTATTTAATTTATTTCCTTTGATTTTTTTATTCCCTTTTTATTTTTTAGTAGATTTTTATTTATTTCAGAGAAGAAAGGAAAGGGAGAGAGAGATCGAAACATCAGTGATGAAAGAGAATCATTGCTTGGCTTCCTCTTGCATGCTCCAAACTGGGGATCCATCCCACAACCCAGGGATAAGCCCTGACCGGGAATCAAACCATGACCTCCTGATTCATAGGTTAACACTCAACCACCGAGCGACACAGGCCAGGCCTCCATTTCCTTGATGTGGATCAACAATGCCTATGTATTTTTTTATTCTTCAGAAACTATTCTGTGTAGCTAGATCCAGTCTCTACGCATCAACATTTAAATCAAGTCAGAAAGACAAGCCAAGTTTGAAATATCAATGTATAATAAATTAAATTTCACACAGATGGATGAATTTATTTTAAACCTTTATATTAACAAAGAAATTAATAAGAAATTAATAAATCATGAATACTGATAGTAATTTGAGTATAATAAAACAGGTAAAAAGAACAAGAGATGATAAGAGAAACTAGACAAAAGAATATGGGTGATTTTATATATCGGTTTCAATAATCTCTTTTGCCAGGATCTATCATTTTTTAAAATGTCAACAAGAAAAGTAAACGTCCACCTACTTACTTACTCAGTGTCACCACTAATCAAATAAACAGCAGTTTCCTGGGCTGGAAAATCTATTTAAAATCTTTCCAAAGCAATATCTTTTCATGATCATAAATCACTTTCTTTTAAACTCTATCTGAACTCAAATTACCATAAAAATATTGAGATAAGCACTATTTTATAACTCCCAGGTGTGAAACACCTTATCTAAATATTTTAATCTTCATTTCATGTATAAAACTAGAAGCCTGCAGCACAAAATGTGTGCAAGGGGCTCAACCCTCGCAGCCCCAGCTTCGTCCGGAAGGTTCTCTGGACTGTTGTTCTGCTGTTCAGTCTAAATAGCATATTAACTCTTTATTATGTAGGACACTTGCTTCTTAGCATTTAAGGTGATTTTAATCAACAACAAAATCATGATTGCCTTTCTCACTTGGTTTTAGGGCTTTGGTCAGTTTGCATGCTGCAATTGTTTTTCTTTTTTCTATAAATATGTAAAAAGGTTGTATTTTCTTAAATTTTTGATCAAGCAGGCAAGCAGGCAAGCAGTTGGGAGCCAGCAGTCCTGAATTGTGAAAGGGATATCTGACTAACCGTTTAGGCCCAATCCCACAGGGACAGTCAGACATCCCTCAAGGGGTCCCAGATTGGAGAGGATGCAGGCTGGGCTGAGGGACACCCTTCTCCCCCGTGCACAAATTTTGTGCACCGGGCCTCTAGTTACTATATAATAAGGAAAATGGATTCACAGCACATATACAAAAATGTACACATATGTGGACAAACTGCCACATATAAATGTAGTGGCTGATCTGAAGTAACCATGATCAGTGTTATGAATATAAAAAAAATTGTCTGAAAGTAATGTATTTGTCACCATCTGTATAGTCACCATCTGTATACATGTGCATGTGTGTATATGCATTAATGTAATTTTAAATATATGTACATGAATATATATAACGCATGTAATATATAAAAATAGGTCATAATTTGAAACACAATTATATTCAATGACTTTACTCAATGACAATTCTTTTGAGACTTTCAGGTGGATAAACATATCTACAAAGTGGTAGAGGACTACTTCAATTGCAGGAACTTGTATTATATCACTTTTTAAAAAAACTGAGGTGAACAGTATATGTCTGTTATGGTGTTTCATTCCTGTGGTTCATCCACATTTTTGTGGCTGCAGTATTACCACTTAAAGAAAATTTGGCTTGGATGTTAACCTTCATGTGTTTAAATGGGCACTCCATCATCAGTTTTCAAATAAAAATAATCAAGCACAACTGTTGGTAAAAACCCATCTCTTTTCACTCTCAACTGTTTCTCATTTTGTATGAAATTTTTAAATGAATCTATGTATAGAAAACTTGTGTGCTTACCTCAATTCAAATGAGCGTATGATTTCTAAAGACATGGTGACTAGAACTTAATAAATATTTAATTAAGAAAAGCAATTGATGTAGTCAGAGCCTTTATTATATTACATGTGTTTGAAAGTCATAAGATTAATAAACTTTCTTTTGACATTTAATACTAATACTGACACCTGTATGCTATAGGTGATCAGAGTATATATCTAAAATCTAAGCATAAATGTACAATGTTTCTTATTTTTTTGGGTAGGGGGTGCTGAAATTAAAATAGCACCTTGAAAATATAATTTTATTTATTAAATATAAATTTTAATAAATTTATAAGATGATAACTCAATATATCTTCATTTCTCTATTACACATATATATAGTTACACCACATAACACACAAACATTTTATTTTTCAAAATATGTTGATCTCTTTTTCTTCAAAATATAATCATACTTACGCATTAGTCTGAAATCCATTTGCTTCACCAGATATTATATACTTGATATACTTTAAACTCAGTCTAACTCTACTGATTACAAACAAAATGGAACCCACCATATGTGTGAACATATTCACCAATAATTCACCTAATAAGGAGTTAATCTCCAAATTATATAGAGAACTTATGCAACTCAACAGCAATAAGGCAAACAATCCCCCCTCAAAAAGGGCAAAGGACCTGAATAGACACTATTCCAAAGGGACCATACATGTGGCCAATAGACATATGAAAAAATCATCAGGGAGATGCAAATTAAAACCACAATGTGGTATTACCTCACACTGTAAGAATGGCTATCATCAATAAATCAACAAATAAGCGCTGGCAAGGATGTGAAGAAAAGGGAACCCTAATGCATTCTTGGTGGGAATGCAGACTGGTGCAGCTTTTATGAAAAACAGTATAGATTTTCATCAAAAAATTAAATATGGAACTAGGATTTGACCCAGTGATACCACTTCTAGGTATATACCCTAGTCATCCTGAAACACCAATCAGAAAGAATACATGCACCCTATGTTCATAGCAGTGTTCAATAGCGAAATCAGTAGATGAGTAGATAAAAAAGCTGTGGTACATATTCACAATGGAATACTGCATGGAATAAAAAAAAAGAAACTCTTCTTTTTTAAAGAGTTTTTATTGATTTTTTGAAAGAGAGGTAGGGAGATGAAGAAAGAGAAAAAATTGACATAAAAACTCACCACAGATTGGCCGCCTCCTGCATACCCACCACAGGGGCATTGAGCTTGCAACCCTGGCAGGTGCCCAATTAAAAGAAGTAACTCTTACCCTTTGTAACAGAATGGATGGACCTGAAGCATATTATGCTAAGGGAAATAGGCCGGTCAGAGAAAGATAAATACTATATGATCTCAATAATATTTGGAATCTAAGGAACAAAATAAACTGATGAACAAAATAGAATAAGAGGCATGGAACATATTGATAGATATCAGAGGAAAGGGGGTTGGAGCAATGGATAGAGGAAGGTCAAGGGATTAAAAACATATATGTACTAGTATAGCCCATGGACACTGACAACAGTGTTGGGAGAGCCAAGAGGGTGAGGGAAGGGGTAGAGGCGGGAAAATGGAAGAAAGTGGCGGGCATCTGCAATAGTGTCAACAATAAAAAATTAAAAAATAAATATATTATGAAATTTACTAAATACATGTATGTCTAAATACACATACATTTTGTATATATTGTTTCTGTGCATATAAACATAACTATAAATGATTTCGATAAATTGAATTATCTAATCTAATAAGAATAATATGCAAATTAACCCTCACTCCGTCATACCTATGCCACACCCACCAGCCAATCAGAATAACACTATGCAAATTAACCCAGCCAAGATGGCAGCCAGCAGCCATGGAGCTAGAGTAAACAGGAGGCCAGCGATGGAGAAAACTGCCTGCCTAGGCTGGCTGTGGCCTCTGCTCAAGGCAACAATGTTTCAATTATAGAAGATAAATAAACCCGAGAAACCTGCTTCCAGCCAGCCTCACTGGGACCTTGGGTAAATGGGAGCTGTGGCCAGCCTTTAAAGAGCCCTTAGCCCCTTACTCAGGCTGGCCAAGTACCCCAGTAGGGTCCCGAACCCTGAAGGGACTGTGGGCAGCCTGAAAAGAAGCTCTTAGCCCCTCACCCAGGCTGGCTACACCCCATGGGGTGAGGGTCCCCACTGGGGGGCTTAGCCAGCCTGCAAACAGCCATAAGCCCCTCACCCAGGCTTGACAGAAATGCCAGCAGGTGGACATCCCCTGAGGGGTCCCAGACTGTGAGAGGGCACAGGCCAGGCTGAGAGACACCCCCTGAGTGCACAAATTTTTGTGCACCGGGCCGCTAGTACTATATAACTATATACTGGATATTTTAGAGCAAATATTGTTTTTTTATGTTAACTTATCTCATTTCCTCTTCTTTCCTTAACTCCCCCCTTACTATTCCAACCAAATTCCTCTACCCCCACAGGGATGGTAATTATCTTCTATGCTAGTTCTATACACATATAACTGCTGATTCAAGGGAAGAAGCTGAGCTCTACATTCATCATATAGGTTCTGGATGAGAGGTTGCCAGCAAGTTTTGTTGCATAATATTTGGGAGATTGAATGAAAGCAGAGGCCATTATTCTTTGGCTGCAGGTGTAGATGGACTTGTAGAAAGCCATAATAAAAGGCACAGCTGGTTTCCTGCTAACCTTTTGTGCACACTACTTAGGGAGTTAGGCACATAAAATTAGTAGCAGACTCTGTGATTATGTAAGCTCCCTACTGAATTTATTGTAGTATTTCATACACGGAATCTACAGTGTCTTATGTTTTCAAACTACACACAAACACACATGTCAGAATTTTATTGTTGTTACTTTTACAGAAATATTGCCAACATGGGCTAAACTATAAATATTTCTCTTCATTGTATTTTCCTCACTCAACCATTCCTCATAAAAATCCTACAAGTTAACCATTTGAGCTTTAATATAAGAGATACAGTGGACAATGTGGTTGTACAATAATAGAGTCACCCGTTGCTGTATTAATGGACATTTTTTTTCATTCACTTTTTACAGCCATTATTTAAAATGCATCTTAAGTATCATTTTATACATACACCTGAATCCTTATCTTTTGACTTGTATTAGTAGATGTCCAATAATGGACGCCTGGCATAATGTATATGTGAGCAGCTGAGGTTATTTTGCTTTTTGTATTTTAATAGATGTTGCCACATTGTATTTACAAAGGCATACTGATTTAAAGTGTCCACCAGCAATAGGTAAGAGTACCCCTTGCCTTCATTCCAACCCTCACTAATAGTTTTTCTTATATTTTATTTTTTCCAGTCTAATGAATGTGGTTGATATCTTACCCTCACTTTATTTCTGTGACTAATTGTGACTTCGAATATAATTTCATGTTAGTTAGCAATTTGACTTTGCAGTTCAATGAATTTTCTGTTTTCTTGTTTTTCCTTTGGATGCTTTTCTTTTTTAAAAAAAATATATTTTGTTGATTTTTTTACAGAGAGGAAGGGAGAGGGATAGAGAGCCAGAAACATCAATGAGAGAGAAACATCGATCAGCTGCCTCCTGCACAATCCCCACTGGGGATGTGCCCGCAACCAAGGTACATGCCCTTGACTAGAATCGAACCTGGGACCCTAGAGTCCACAAGCTGACGCTCTATCCACTGAGCCAAACCGGTCAGGGCTTGATGAATATTAAATTGTTTTGTTATAGTTTAGATGTAGTTATTTATCTGCCACTGCTGTTACAATTTTTAAACTAAATTTGTTTTTTAATGTTTTTCATCTTCTGCTTTAGAAAAAATATATACTATATAGTTCATTTTTTTCTCTTCTAGCTCTGGATTTTCATGGCTAAGATCTTCACTGCCCTAGGACTGGGTAAGCAGTCCCTTTAAGCTTTTTCATGTTTAATTTTATAATTGTTTTGGCTTGCAATGTCTTTTAGAAAGTATACATATAAAATTAAAACCACAGTATTATTGAAATATGACCTAAAGATAAGATTTGTAAAATATTGATTCTCAAGTAACTTCATAGAGACCCACATGTCACAGCTGTTAATATACAGTAGTAGATGCCATGATGCAGCTTGTAATCATGAAAAGATAAACAGCACTAGTGGCAGAGTAACACACATCTCTCTTAGATGAAACGTATGCCAACACCAACTAGTTCAAAGTGGGTACGCGACAAGTTGGAGGGAAATAATCCCTGTAAAGTAGAGAAATGGGTGCATTTCTGCCTGAGGAGTTATGGATAAATTTTATGTCAGATTTTATTTAAAGTGACATTAACCCTGGCCAGTGTGGCTCAGCTGGTCGAGTTCATCCTATGCACTGAGAGGTCACCAGCTGGGTTGCAGGCTTGATTGCTGGTGGGGGACATGAAGGAGACAGACAATCTCTCTCTCTCTCTCTCTCTCTCTCTCTCTCTCTCTCTCTCTCTCTCTCTCTCTCTCTCTCTCTCCCCGTCTCTCTCTCTCTTTCTCTCCTTCTCTCCTCTCCCTCTCCTTTTCCTTTTCTTTATCTCTCCAAAAAATCAACAAAATGATATTTTTAAAATGACATTATACATATAAAAGCAGACAGAAAAATAAGAGTGCAGTGTGGGTGTAGTTGATAATGAGAACTCAATTGTAGTTTGTGATTACAACAAAAGTTAACTTTAGATGGCGATTTCCTGAGAGAATTATGTACTATAATCTGTTGCGGCATTATGCCAAATCAATTTCTCTTACCCCCATCTCTCACATGAACAGAGTAAGTATTTCAGCGTAAAGTTACTTCTTTTTTCAACTTTAGAATGAATATCACTAATGACCCAAAATTTAAGATGATTTGGAATATATTTGCCTTTAGACAGAATTTTGAACATAATTTTCTTTAAATATTAAATAAATAATTAAGGTTTAAAGAGTATAAGTTATATTATGCATTAAAAGTAGTTATTGTCTATATTTGTTTAGAAATGTTATTTAATTATAATTTTAAATATGAATATACATTTTTTGATACACATCATTTTAAGTTTGAGCAGGAGAGCCATATTAACTGGCACTAGAAGAAATAATCTACATATATTGTTTTTCAAAATATAACTACGTAACTATTATTTTAAATCGATGGTATATTTTAAATGTGGTTTGTTCGTATTAATGTCAGAGACAAATATGCATATATTTACCATTCAGATATTCCATATAGAATTAAGTTGATGACTACTTTTCCAATGAAATTTGTTTAACCTGTCTTCTAAAAAGATTTAATAATAACTTGGAATTTTAGCTGATGTTTGTAGAAAACTTACTGGGGGGAAAATCACCCTCTACTTAGGTATGTAGTCTGTATCTTTTAAGGTAAAAAAAAGAACAAGGTATTTTGATGAACTATTGCTGAAATTGAAAGTAAAGAAGAAAGTTCTGCAAATTAGTTTTAATTTTAAAAGATTTCAGGAACTGTATTAAATGATTCTAAAGAGTTCAAATTAGAGTTCAGATTTTAGGAATTACACTAAACTTGTGCACACTGAAAACGTGTACAGAATAATTAAAACACAACCTTTTGTTTTTATAAGAAACAGTGGAAGAGTGAAGTATTCATGTTAATTGGGGAGGTTAACTAGTCTTTTTTAAAAATATTAACAATTTGAATACTAAGTGGAAACACAAACCCTGGACACACAACTAAAGTCAACCTGTCTTTTCCTTTGAATTAAAAAAAATAGGGACTTATATAAAAAATAGCGTGTGTGTTTTTGTCAACCCTATGAGAAATATATAAATTTCATATGTTTATAATAAAATTTTTCATTTAGTCGGTTACTACTTTTACATTTTAAGGTACAGAAAATTATGTTATTCTTTATCATTGTATACTATATATTTCTAAATGTCAAGTTATTGTATTAAGGATAGATTAGCATTTGGCTAATTAAATTAATGTGCTTGAAAGATGTTCTTAGCAGAAAAATATTTTAGAAGATCTATACATCTAATGAATATCTACTGAAGAAAGTGTTGTTTTTCCTCTAATAACTTCCTTCAAGTGTAGCCATATTTTTACTTAATGTGTAAACAATTACTGTAAATATCTTTAGCAATTGTACTAGTCAAAAATTATGTTTAACAGCAACAGAAACTATTATACTCTGCCTAGGAAGAAAATCCATGTATTAAAGGATGTTAGGCAAAGTGGAAAATCTTTGGAAGTAGAGGGAGTCAGGTTTGTAGAATGCATAACCAGAAACTATGTGCAAATCATACTACGCAGCCTTCTGTTAAGATCATATAGAGCCAGTTTCACCATTGCTGGGCATGTGGTGTCTCCCTCCACTGTCTCAGCTAGTTGATGTCTCTCTGATCTTCCTCCCTCACACCGTGCCATAGATCAGACCTCCTTTATGCCACTCCTTTTCACACTGGAATCTCCAGTGTAGGTCTGATTGACTGAACACAGGTTTCATGCCTATGCCGTAAGTACATGGTATTCTGGTAGAGCAAATGTATAGCTTCTTTTTTGATGTAAGATTTATAAGATAGGAAACATTGTGAATACATAAAGGACATTCAAATGAAAAACATCTCCCAATAATGAAAAAGTCCACCTCCACGCTTATGAAAGTAACCTATATCCCAACTGGTGTGGCCCAATGGTTGAATATTAATCCATTGACCAAGAGAGGTCCCTGGCTTGGTCCTTGGTCAGGGCACATTGCTGGGATTTGGGGCTCAACCTCCATTAGGTAACCTGCAAGAGGCAGCCAATCAATGTTTCTCTCTCATTGACATTTCCCTCTCTCTCTCCTTCTCCTCTCTCTCTCTAAAAAAATCAATAAAAACATATTTTAAAAAAGAAGGTAACTTATAGTATTTTATTCCCTGTAATATACATGAACTAGCAAACTAGACAGTTAGCATATTCTTTATGTTTCTGGAGATATTACTTGAATTTAAATGCAGCCTTTTACAGCCATTCAAAAAAATGGTAGAGAGATATTGACTTCTTCTACCATGCATTTTAATCAGTATAAACATGTTTATATGAAAGATTTTTTTCTATTTCTTTGTCACAATTTCAGATTATCATAATACATATGCAAATGAAACTTGGAGAAAACTGTTCATACTCCAAACCTGGTTATGCCATTTACTAGATCTATGACTTTGGACAAGTTATTCAACTCTGAGGCTCAGTTTTGTGATTTATAGATTACAATAATAAAACCAACTCTGCTATTATTTATACTTAAAAACATTGAAGAGAAAGTAATTGAGCACAATCCCTTGCTTATTAGACAACCAATGAATCATGACTAGCTGAAGAAGCAAGAAAACTTAAGGAACAAAGAACTAGTAAGTTTGTTACTAAGGGGGCACCAAAGTAATTAGCAAGCTCAAAATATGCTCGACTGATTCTTTCTGTAAAATGCAACAGCCAATAAAAGCTACTCTCATCCCTCATCTGGAAAATTGTTCCCAGATAATGCAATAAACTTCAGTTGAATACAGCCATGACAATTGAGACTTGGTGGTTTTATAGTCACAATTCCCCTTTGTGTGTAAGGAGTAAAAAATTATCTAATATGGCAGTGTACAGTGAAATCACCTCCTGGACTGTGTATACAACTAATCTTCTCTGTAATGCAGAAGGCTAACTAGATTTCATCTTAGATATTAGATGAGCGCCCCCCCCCCCATAGAAATTGTTCTTATACATATGGAAAAGTCAAATTTGGGAAAGATAAAGGGCAAGCAAAACACAAAAAATAGGCCTTATGTCAATGGTATAAGGCAGTTAACAACACACTATATAGAAAGTATAGATTTTAGCTTAATAAAATAGTGTACTACAATATCCTTAAAGATATGAGTGAAGTGCTATGTTCTTATATTAGAAAACCTAAGGTATTGCTAAAGTATATGTTTAAAAAGACTAAAATTATAGAAAAGGTTGGAAGGGTGACATATAGTGATAAGAAAGGGTATATTTAGTCTGGAGCTAATAAAGTGACACTTGAGTACAATTTGTCAAAGCTACAATGGTATGAAAGTAAGGAAGTATTGGAGAAATACAAAGATAAAAAGAATTTAATGATAATAGACCATGTTTGTAGTTGTGGCTCTAAAGCAAATTTGTTCTTAGATTCTGATAAAATTCACTAAATACTTTAAGCCTCAGTTTCTTAACCTATGAAGTAAATGATACTTCTCATCCTGATCTTAAATAAATTTATTCTTTCAAATATTCATTAATTCAGTAATTTGTTCTTAGACCTTAAATTATAACAGTAAACAAAGCATTAAACAGAGAAATAAATACAGAAAAGCATGAATGTAATTGTGGTAAGTTTTATGAGGAGAATAAATGTGACATACACTAACTAGTGAGGAGGGGATTGGAGAGTTTGGAGAGATTGAATTACATTAGATATAATTTTGGATGGCCTTTTGGAGAAGGTAATACCTCAAGTGAAAATTGAAGGAAGCAAGGCAGGTAGCAATGTTAATAGGAAGAAAAAACTCTTTCAAGAATCGAAAGCTTAAGGGCAAATGTGCTGAGGTAGGAAAGAGCCCCCCTGTTTGAACAGTGTGGAAAAGATCTTAGGTAGTCATTAAGCATATATTGGTAAAGAAAGAAGTTTTACAAGAGTAAGAACACCTTATATTTGAGATTTGAGATTTTTTTTCCAGGTGTAAGGATGGACACACAAGGGTGACATAGACTTATCTATAATAACAAAAGCATAATATGCAAATTAACCAAACAGCAGAACGACCATCCACACAACCTTCTGGACGACCACCCTATGACACTCACTGGTGCCTGGCCAGCCAATGGTGGGTCAGGTGGCCTGCCATTGCCCCACAATTGCCCCTCAGAAGGTGGCCCAGGCCACTGTCCAATGGAGTCATCAATCAGGGGTCTCTGCAATCGCCCCAAAGAGGGAGGCCCAGTCCACCCTCTGTGGGTGATTGATCTGGGGGGCTCCTCAGAACCAGGGAACTAGGGGTGAAAGCAGGTAGTGCCAAGGTGGGTGCAGGAGGGGGACTGGACCACCAGGCAGCCAGGGCCATGAGGGAACTAGGGCAGCAAGGCAGCCAGGGCTGGAGAGGCCCCGGCAGCTGGGGCTTTGAAGGCCTACCCTTGCATGACTTTCAAGCACCAGACCTCTAGCATTTTATAATTATTATCAGGCTGTGGTATGGAAATGATAAAGGACTGTAGGGCATTATCAAATGGTGTAACATATGCATAATTGGGATATCAAAACGGTAAGAAAAAGAGAATGAATAAGAAATACTTAGATAAATAATATCAGAAATATTTGTAAAATTAATACAGGACACCAAACTACATATACAGGGAGTTTAGAGATCAAAAAGAAGGGTAGATACATCTACACTCACGCATATCATAGTTCAACTATAGAAAACCAAGGACACAATACTGAAGGAAGATATGTAGGGGAACAAGGAAAGATGCCTTACCTGTAGGGGAGCAAGGAAAAGAGCTATGGAATAGTTTTCAGCAGAAACATGCAAATCAATAGACAGGGGTGAAGAAGCTCTCAGGTTGGGTTGGGGAGAGCACTAATCTAGAATTCTGTATCAAGGGATCCTATAAAATCCTACAAGTATTTACCAGGGTGACTGTGGTTTGGGAAAAGAGAACTAAACGGAATTTTAGGGTATTTTTTGTACACAGGTTTTGAACTTACACTAATTCTAGGGGATCCAACGTGCTACTGTGGTCTACTAGTGACAGCAAGGCCTTCTGGAGATCAGGTGATCCAGGGACTTTAGCTCAGGTTCTTCTCACAGTTGATCCAGTGGGTCCCCAGACTTATCCTGTGCCTATTTTCCCAGTTCTAGAGTGGAAATATGAGACAATAAACTTATAATCTAGTGCAGAGAATTTAGGCTTATTTCCTGTACTGTTAAAAGAATAACCAATATCAAAGGCAAGGCTCACAGTCAAGGAATAAATCCTCAACCACTAAACTGGAGATCATATCTCAAGCTCGATTTCTTAACAGAGTCTAGATTTTATACAGTTGAAGATTTGCTAAAATGTTAGGTCTGGACACGAAAGCTTCTAAACTACCAATACTGTTGACTTAAACAGAAATAGAATCTGTTTCTTCATTTAACTTTGATCGTACTTTTTGTATTCAAAGGACATATACTCATGTAATTTTAAACCATGACCCCTTTTTGTTGTTGCTGTTAATCCTCACTTGAGGATATTTTTTTCCATTGATTTTTTTGGAGAGAATGGAAGGTAAGGAGGAAGAGGGAGAGAAAGAAAATTGCTGTGAGAGAGACACATGGATTGTTGCCTCCCACGCGTGCTCAGACCTGAGCTGGAGATCAAACCTGCCACACGGGTATCTGCCCTTGACCTGGAATCAAACTCAAGACCTTTCCGTGTGTGGGGCAACTCTAACCACTGAGTCACACTGGCCAGGGCAAACCATGACCCCTTAAAGATTCCTTTTGAAATAATACTTGAATTTAATACATGCTCATAAATAAAGAATCTCTAGGGTTACTTCAGGCTGAGTATTGACGATGTTTAGGGTTAGTGCAGACTGAGTACTGGTGATCACTAATGAACATAGATTCTCTGAGTCACTGGGAAACATGCTTGTCACACTGCTGCTGGAAACTTCTGAGAAGATCAAGTAGTCACAGTTACCCAACGTAAAATAACAAAAGATGGTTAAATATAGTTACTCAGTAGAAGTATGCATCTTAAGATGGGTTAAAACTGCCACAACATTACTAACTGACATTCATGCTACATTTTTATCACTCACATGCCTATGTATTTAAGGCTTACACAGGCATTTATATGGCTTAGTTGGAAATACTTCTATACAAACTTAAGAAATCCTCGACAGCCAAAGTGGAAATCTTATAATGAATATTTTATAAAGCTTCAACAGTCTCATCATTTTCTACAGTCCTAAAAATTAAAATGAACATCTCTACATAGACCAAGTCAGAAAATAGCTATTTAGTCAATGGTCAAATTTCTTGGTGATATTAACAGAGAAGGATCTTTTCTTCTCTGAAAGACATCATTAAGATTTAGTTGAAATGGAATATTCACTTCAGATTTAATTTGTTTCATGAGACAGATAAGGAGCCTCATTAGTTTTTCATTTATAATATCACTTTGAACTATGGCATTATCTTTCAAGGATCAAAATATGGGGAATTCTTGAATGGGAAGGAGTAGTTCTTATAACACTCTGCAGACTAACCACTTCCTAGACAGTAGACACTGTTTTCCCTCTGTGTATTTTAATTCCTTTAATCTTCACAAAAGCTTTATGAAATAATTACTTATGTAGACTCAAGTTCCCAAAATGATTTTGGAATTTTATTTTTCTTAACATACTAAGGTCATATTCTGAAAATGTCACTAAATCTTATCTTTAAATCATTTTTTCATTGAATAAATTTAATGGTTAGACAAATGCCCATTTTAAAATATGAAATTATAGAACAGTTTTAAAATATCAATAAATAAATTGTTTATTAATAGTGAAATATGCTTCAGTATATATTAATAAAATAACTTTTAAAATATTATCACAAGATTATAGAACTCTCTTTTTTTAAAAAAACTCATTTTTAAACAGCCATTTCCCTTGATAAGATTTCAAAGAGCAATTGGAGGTAGTCTATATGTGATAGAGAAGTTTAGAGCACATAGTGAAGTTATGCTAAACCTCATCAAAGGCATTTTGCTTCTCTACAGTCAGAACATGAATCAATTAAAAATCTGGAAATCAAATTCTCCTATGAATCTCCTCATGCTGTTTGACAGGCTCTCTATCCTGTGAGTCAAAAGATCATCTATCCCCAACAAGGCACAGTGACACAACCTTTAGCATTCAAGCCAAACCAACCACTCCGTCATAACTGGAGTGATGTCTCCCATAGCCCAACACGTGAGTTTCCCTCCATGGAACAAAATCCAGAAGGTAGAACAGGTGTGGCAATCTAGACACACCATCTTCCGGTTTATTCCGTAGACTGTGTTCTCATCACCCTGAGATATAGCGGTGCAGCTGCTCCCAATAAACCCTTGAGCAATATTATTTACAAGAAAAAATGGCCCTAGACACTTCATCTTCCGACCACTGCACAAACTTTTCTAAAATTCTACTCTGTTGTCTTCCTAAATAAAAGCAGCTAATTCATGTTTGCACTCTGTCTCAATGACCATTTACTGTATTTGAATGAATTTTAGTATTTTCATTTTAATACTAATATTTTTAAGTGCAACCAAGGCAAAGGGAAATGAAACTTACACATTCAAATTTGTATTGAAACCTTTTCTGCTTCAGCTGTCTGCTTAGCAGATTTTATTCTAATCTGTATTATCGGTACCTTTCCCATAGAATCTTCAAGACCTATACAAGTTTCCCAGCATTACCAACTTAATACATGTTAAAACTTATACAATTAATTCTTCCAATAACTAGATTTTGCTTATCATAAAAAAAAATATCCAAATGCTTCCAGCTTTTATAGGCACACTCTCTGATTTCCACAAAAATCACAACTTTAAAGCAGCTTCGTCTTGATACAAAATTCAGCACAAGGTAAAGACACAGGCACAAAACAAGTTCATGGGACTCCTCTGGGCTCATATCCTTTTCTAATTTCCACTCAACTGAGAAACTTCTATATACAACAATTGAGAGTTTCTACTTATCAATGGCAACTTATTTCTAGAAATTTGAATCAGTGAAAAGTACATTTTAAATGATATTAAGAAATATTTATCCTTCATAATCATTGTGATCTACTTATATAGTAGAAATCATTTAAAATTTAATATATTTCATTTTGAAGTTGCTTATTTCATTGATCCCGTAGTTTTATTCATCCATTTTGTTAAAATTTCTAAACCTTGTTTGTGTGTTTTTTTCATCTTACTATCTTTATAATTCCTCTAACTGAGCAGTTTTTCCACTGCATATGCTGGTGAAAGTAGAGATTATACACCATTTTCTCATATGACAACAAGGATTTATAAACAATAGAGCTTTCTGCATTATTGTAAGTCATAGGCTTAATTAGGATATTAAAAACACAATATTTTTGAACATTTCCTCATTGATACCAATGATTTATTTTGATCTGAGTTTGATAGCCTTGTTACACATTATCATATATACATATAGTACTGGTTCTTCCAATGATTTGCATCACTAGAGAATAATCCAGAAATTTATTGTTTGCTTTACCCCAGTTCTTATCGACCAAACTTGTATCTACTATTTGCAGTGCTGGTAACAAAGTGTTCAAAGAGCCACAGAAAATCCAGCAATGTCTTTGCACATATATTACAAATGACTCAGCTATAAATTCTATTTATTTCATGAATATAATATTACATATTTTATTGATTTATTTTTCTAGTGTGTGACTTTCAATCAATTTGTTCATGTTATCTAAGTTGCCCAATTTATTACCATGAAGTGTTTGGAAGCTAAGCATCCATAATTGTAGGATATGTAATGATGTTTTTGCTTTTCATTTCATTGGAAGACCCCCTGCCAGGGAAGGCACTGGCTTTCTTTAAAATTCATGTCAACTGAACTCATGATGAAGGCAGAGCCTTATCTTGGGAGCATATCTAACCAAGAAGTGGGAATGCCTCAGCTGATCTTCAAAGCCAGGTGCTGGGAAAAGGGTTCTTATCTAAATCTAGTCAAGCACCAGAATGAATGTGATCTGGACTATTGATGAAGAAGTTACAAGGATGCACACATTCCCCTTTTATTTACCCTTAGTAAAACTTCTTGGTATTTGGCTATAAATAAAAGTTGTTGCACTGGCTCTGGGCCCTGTTCATCTATCAGAGAGCAGATGCCACACCAGTCCCAGCTTTCCTCTATTTCTGTCTCAGTCTTGTTTTATTCAATTTTCCTAAAACCGTGTCATGTTCTATTGCATATTTCATTGACCCTCACATTCTCTCTCTCTGCACTGGTCACAAGAAGAGAGAACGCCATCCCCCCATATCTGACTCCACAAAAAGGAATTCCAATACATTTTAATATAAGTATTCAAAGCTATAACTTTACCTCCTTTCACCACTACTTTATATATCAAATGATTGTGATATTTATTTTTCATTACCACATCATTTAAAATAACTTAATTTTTTAATTTTTATTTTTTAAAGGTATATTGTTTAATTTCCAAATATATAGTGATTACCAAATATAACTAATGTAATTTTAGGTTATGTGGTATCAAAAATTATTAAAACTTGCTTTACAACAAGAATATAGTCTAATTGAATATTCTAACTTGAAAATAGTGCTTATTTTGCTAATATTTGGAAAAGTGTCCAATAAATTTCAATTATGTCAATTGATAATGTAGTTCAAGCAAATCAAGAAGCAAATCTTTTAAAAAGCTCTTTATATGATTCTCTTGTATAGCCAAGTTTGAAAAACACTAAACCAGAGAGAAGAAAAGACAAAATAATTTATATTAAAAGGGGTTTCAGATTATCATTATAATGCTTAAAAGGTATGTAATGATAGATATGGAAATATGAAGCCCTACAAGAAAATTAGAAAAGAAATATTATGTCAAATGCTTCAACTCAGGCTCATTTAGCTTAAGTGGGGATCTGAGTACTCCACTTATCCTGATTAAATATCATGCTCGTCACACCCAGGTTTTCTTAGTTGCCTGTCCCATATTAAAGTATGAAATCTGTCTTTTACGAAAACTTCTTTCTCATAAATTTCTGATCTATTCAGTTAGGTGACTATGCTGCAAAGTCAATAACAATATTTTGGAACTGGCAGTCCAAGAATAAGATGTGGCTCTTGAATAAATTATATTTGTTGTATTTCAGATAGCTTTAAATTCCCTTCCAGTCACCAAAATCTGACCACTTACAAAATGTGTAAATATGAATTGATACCTTTCTATGACACTAATGTGTGTTATCTTGAATAGTGAGGTAGTTTAACTTGGGATTTTTAATTGTCTGCATTTTACTGTTTACTTATTTATTGTTTACTCTTACCAATCAGCATTTTGTAACACCACTTATTCCATGCCTTATTTACTATTTTTTTGTGAGCAATTTACTTAGCTTCCTAAACCTGATATTATTAATCTATAAGAATAAAAATAATATATCACAATGCATTGTTTTGAGGTGTAAATTTGTAAATATGTTAAATACCTTGAATAATGCCTTATCTAGCTTAAGAACAATTAGTACTTTGCTGTTATTATTGATGTGACAGGTAGAAACCAATCTTATTAAACTAGAGTCACATGATATATCAACAAAGAAGGTTCCACATGTACACTTTTCAGACAAGAAATTCGCACTCTCTTATTCATTTCTGTACCACACATCCTTGTATGTCTTTACTTAAGATTTTTATGTGAATTTGCTTGCCAAAATCTAAACTCTCTTTAGACAGTCTATTTTAGTTCCCAAAATGCACATACCTTGAATGTTCATTTGCATGTATGTCTAATCATGTGATAGTCTCACTTTAAAAGACTATATTAACTATATATAGAATGGCCTGGGTTTCAGTGATTTTCACAAGCTAACCCATCATTATCCTGTCTTATCTTCATAACTCTTTGAACATACCTCATTTTCTAAGCACTTCAGGATTTTTAGACTATAAAAAATTATGTATACTTTTATGTCTGTTAGCTATGTATTTTCATTCCTCAAATGTTCTTTCCACACTTTTGGGCCTGTTAAAATTAGAATTCTGAAAACTACTAATATTCTGCTTGCTATTGTTTCCTCATTCAGAAACAATCATTCTCTCACCACTTCTCAGCCTTTTGGCTAAGATCAAGTGCAGAATTAATCATTCTCCCATGTACCAATAGCATGTTGTTTATATTTCTAAGAGTAGCCTATATAATAAAAGGATAACAGGCAAATTGACCATAACAGCAGAACGACCAGTCACTATTATGTGCACTGACCACCAGGGGGCAGATGCTCAATGCAGGAGCTTTCCCCTGGTGGCAGTGGGCTTCCACAGGGGGAGCATCACTCAGCCACAAGCCAGGCTGATGGCTGCGAGCAAAGCTGCAGTGGCAGGGGCTCCCAGGCTGCCAGAGGGATGTTTGACTGCCAGCTTAAGCCTAATCCACCAGGAGCGTCCCTATACTGTCAGGTAGACATCCCCCCAAGGGATCCCAGACTTCTAGAGGGCACAGGCTGGGCTGAGAAACCCTCCTGAGTGCACCAATTTTCATGTACCAGGCCTCTAGTTTATTATATTTCAAAAATCAGATACATACAGAACACTTTACAACAATCAAGAGCATGGGATTTTAGATGCACGGAAAAAGTATCTCTGAGATAACTTGAGTCAATGCCACAGGGAACTAAACATCAGGTAAGTGGCTCCAGTGCTTTGAACTGGTATATCTAGATGAATGTTCTTTGTACACTTGAAAAGAATGTTCATTTAAAAAATATATATTTTTTATTGATTTCATAGAGGGTGGGAGAGAGAGGGAAAGAGAGATACAAACATCAATGATGAGAGAGAATCATTAATCAGCTGCTTTCTGCACATTCCCCACTGGGGATCGAGCCTGCAACTCGGGCATGTGCCCCAACTGGGAATTGAACAGTGACCTCCTCGTTGAATTCATAGGTCTACACTCAACCACTGAGCCATGCTGGTTGGGTAAATGTTCATTTTTTAAAATATGTGGTGAAATGTTCAATAATTTTTTTATTTAGGGCTTTTGTAAGTATTTATGAGAAATTAGATATACATAATTTTTAAAACTTCCTATGTTGCACAGGGAATCTGAGAAAATAATAGATATACTAGTCAATCAGCTTTGGAATTTGAGAGAGTAGATAAAGTGACTAATATTAATCATCTGGGCTTACTAGAGATAATTGTCTGATCGTGCAGCTAATTACTCCCTCGGCTATTTCTAATCCCCTGATTTGGTTGGTGGGAAGCAGTGGTTGTGTAGTGATGTTTGGAACAGAGACTTGTCTATTATAAAAAACAGTTGATTTGAATAGGAAAGATCCCTATTAGCTGCTCAACCCAACTGGTGAAGGAAAATATTGAGTAGCTATCAAATATGAATACATGAATATGAACTGAATGAGGAAATGGAAATGGCATATTCTGAAATGGGCTTATCTAATCTAATAAAAGAGTAATATTGAAATTGACCGTTTCTTTAGGATGCCTAAGCCACGCCCACCAGACAATCAGAGCGGCTATATGCAAATTAACCCAGCCAAGATGGAGGCTGGCAGAAGACAGCAGGCTTCCATTGCACCAGGAGTAAACTGTCTGCCTAGGCCGGCTGGGCCTCTCTCTGCTCAAAGCAACATAGTTGCAATTATAGAAGCCTCGGAGCTGAAGCAGACAGGAGGCTTTGTTACCTGCCTAGGCCTCAGCTTAAAGCAACAGTATCAATTATAGAAGATAAATAAACCCCAGAAACCTGCTTCCAGCCAGCCTTGCTGGGACGTTGGGTCAATGGGAGCTGTGGGCAGCCTGAAAACAGCCCTCACCCCCTTACCCCCTCACCCAGGCTGCCCAGGCACCCCAGTAAGGACCCAAAACCTGAAGGGACTGTGGGCAGCCTGAAAACAGCCCTCACCCCCTCATCCAGGCTGGCCATACCCCAATGGGGTGAGGGTTCACACTGGGGGGCTTGGCCAGCCTGCAAACAGCCATCATCCCCTCACCCAGGCTGGCCAGGCACGCCAGCAGGTGGATATCCCCTGAAGGGTTCCGGACTGTGAGAGGGCACAGGCCAGGCTGAGGGACACCCTTCAATAAGGAAATATTGAAAATTTTTGTGCACTGGGCCCCTAGTTTAACCATAAAGATCAATGTTTATTTAAAATGGATCTAGACTTATCCAGAACTTTCAAGACAAAATAAAAAGAGCTGCAAAAGTAAATAAATAAAGACTGGACGTGAGATGACTTCTGTACCTTAGAAGACTGTCAAGTATTTGGAAAATCAGTGAATTTCCAGGTCAAAGGAAAGTACTCCCATGGTTGAAAATGAGTGAATGAAAGGATGACAAGGTCAAGACCTTGTTAGATACTTTAAAGACCAAAAGCTGAGTTCATTGAGGGGTTTATAAATTGTGTTGTCTTAGCAGTGAAATGCCTCAATATTTCACCAATAGCAGTCATGTATAATTCCACCCAAGGTTTAAAGAAGCAATGACTTTAGCTAAGAAAAATACCACTCAGAGAAATGTGAGGTAGCAAAGGAAGACCAGAAATATGTCTTATTTAATACTAACAAATACAAATAATTTTTATTTTTATTTTCTTACCAGTAGCTATCTATGAAAGAAAAGGATTATGTGTTTTGGTTATTACCATTATTCTTCCTTAAAGCTTTATATTTTTTTAAATTTAATGCATTAATATAATGTTAATGATTAAATAATACACTGAATTAAATAGTACTTAATAATACATTAAGTAGCTCTTAATATGATAAAAAATCCATTTAAAATAATCTTTTATTTTTCAATTAAGGTTGATGTACAATATATTATTAGTTTCATAAGTACAACCCAGTGATTAGACCTTTATATAACATGAAGTTATCACCCTGATAAAATTAATAAATAATTTTAATAAGTGTTTAATAAATAATACATTAAATGGTTTTTAATATGATAGAAAATGCATTTTAAATTGGTTTATGATAAGCAATGAAAAAGCAAGGACTTTGAAAAGTTGACGAATTTAGCCAATAGTATGAAAATTATTATTAGTCTCAATCCCATTCTACAATGAATTCAAGGGCTTAGAGCCAATATCTATATATGTGGAATTAAACATTTTCTTATGTGTGGTAAATGGACACATTTTAGAATTTTCAAGGGTTATTAACATTTTCTTACAATGCAAAGAGTTTGCAAAAGATAAATTATTTATATACATGGTGGAGAACATGATTTTTTTTTTAATTTACAAATTCTGACTGTCTAAACATAACTGAGAATGTGGGCTCGATCTCCCTGGTGGGCATTAAGAAGGCAGACAATCAATGATTTTCTCTCTTCCTTGATCTTTCTATCTCTCTCTCCCTCTCCCCTCCTCTCTGAAATCAATAAAAATGTGTATTTTTTAAAAAGTGGTGGTATATTTATACCATGGAATACTATGCAGCAATAAAAAGGAGGGTCTCTAACCCTTTGAGATAGTATGGAGGGACCTGGAGAGTATTATGCTAAGCAAAATAAGCCAGTCAGAACACAAGTATCACCTGATCTCACTCATGTGGAATCTAATGAACAAAATAAACTGATGAACAAAATAGAACCAGAGACATAGAAGCATGGAACAGACTGCAGAATCTCAGAGGGAAGTTGAGGGAGAGTGAGTGGGAGGGAAGAGACCAACCAAAGAACTTGTATGCATATACGCATAACCCAAGACACAGACAACAGGGTGGTGAAGGCTTGTGCTGAGGAGTGGTGGCGGGCTAGAAGAGGTCAGCAGGGAAAATAAGGGGACATATGTAATACGTTCAACAAAAAGATTTTTTTTAAGTTAATGAACTCAGTAAAAACAAATTTAGGAGAGTGAAATTCTTTAGAAGAATAAGTTATCTTTAGATAAAATTGGTCAATCTTTAATATAATGTTTTATCCAATGTTTCATTCAAAACCTTACTGGCTTCAGCCATGGCAGCAGGGTCTAATCTCCCTTTCCTGACAGCCTGCCTCATGGACTTCTGACTGGCTTAGCCAGCCCCTACAACCTTGTGAGCCAATTTTCTGCAACAGACCTCTTAACACCTCTTAGTGGTTTGTTTCTGTGATTAAAGCCTTACTGATTTAACTGTTCCCGTTCAGTGTGTGTGTACAAATATGTGTTACCACATACACACATACACACAGATATATTAATAGTGAGCATATTATCCCCACCACATTTTTTTATGCTGGAAGGAAATAGTGCCCAGCAATTAGACAGGTAAAAGGGGATGAGGACTAGTCTATGTGTTGCAAGCATATCAAACAAAGGTTTGATGTGCTTGCAAAAACCCGTAGGTCAGAGCGAGTAGGGTGCTCAGCAAAGACCCATAGGTCAGAATGAGTAGGGTGCTCTATAGACACATGACATGGATATGGAGGAAGGAGTCCAAGATACAGGGTGGCAACGTGTGTGTATATGTACATATATGTACATTTATTAAAATTCTCTCTGAAGTTTCATGACTGTAAAAGTTTAAGATTCACTGAATTTCTTCTCTTGCCCCATATAAATGCCTTTATTACATTTTCTTATAGTGGACTCTTTTTCTATATAGTCTTAAGATTCTATGCGCTTCTCTGTTCTCTAATTCCAAGAGGGTCATTCATTCACTGTGAAAAAAAAATTAGCACTTATGACAAATACCGTGGACAAAATAGAGGTAAATAAAGTGTAATTAAGTCATTATAGTACTTATTAGCAAGTGAGGGTATAAATGAAGAAACAAAAGGTTGTATTATTCATAATCCTCTGATGTTCCTCACATTATCAGATTCATAAAACCACTAAAAATATTGAAAATAAGGATCTCAATTTGGATTCTAAAAATGGACAGTAATATTGGTCACATGGTCTTCAGCTTTGTTACCTCAATATTCACTTTCTGATTTTTATAAGTTTACTACTCAGTTGCTACACATTGATCTCTGTGTGCCCAGGCTTGAAATAAGCATAGCGTTTTCCATATGCGGATTCCCGCAATGGGTTATAACATCTTTCCCTAAGTCTGTTCTGCTACTGAACTGCTTTTTCAGCATATTCTGCAGGTTGGGGTAGGGGTAGTATTTATTTAGTCTCTGCATTTTCCTCTAGAAAATCTTCAGATACATCACAACCTTCCATCAACCCACTGGTATTTCCAGAAGTACAGGGACATATTTCTGTGGTCACTTCAGTTTCCCAATTTTATCAACAGGTATTAGTAGGAGTTGGTTACCCAAAGTGACCCCTCAGCATGTTTTAACAAAGTGAACTCCTTAAGTTGTTCCCTACTTTGAGCTATACTTTTACCCTAATATAACCCAAATTTCTGGGCTATACATTACAAATATTTTTTTTCTGATCTAAAAGCAGATGCTAATCTTGATTTTTAATTGCATATTTGATGCATGAAATAATCCTATGATTTAAGGAGATATGAAGTTCTACTAAATAAAGATAGAGTTCTATCAAAAAGTGTATTTGTTTTACGTGTTACACCAAGTTGTTATGCCAAAATGTCTTCACATTAAGCCACAAAAAAATTTACTGTGGGTTATGATTATTTTGAAATTTAAATTTGTTTTATTGAAATCAAACTAAGAATATAATTTATTTTAGCAGAAAATTAGTTATTTAAATTTTAAAAGTCACCATTTATTTGCTGTTTGCAAAAAAATGTACTTTCAAATGTATTAAATGAGAGATTCCTTTATCAGTTATGTTTTCTAAGTAGGTGTTGAGGAGTTTATGTAATACTTTCATTTATATTGTATTTCTCTTTATAGTCTATGGTAAATTTTCTAGACTATGTTATTGCTTTGACTCATGACTTCCTTAGAAGATAGATTAGATATAGATATAGATACATAGATAGAGATAGAGATAGAGATAGAGATAGAGACAGAGATAGAGATAGAGATAAATACAGATATCTTATCTAATCAAAGTGTAATATTGAAATTGACCATTTCTTCAGGACACCTAAGCCACGCCCACCAGCTAGAGCAGCTGTATGCAAATTAACCCAGCCAAGATGGAGGCCAGCACTCACAGAGCTGAGTAAACAGGCAGCTTCCATTGCAGCTGGAGTAAAACTGTTTGCGGGCCACCTGGGCTTCTCTTGGCTCCAGGCAACAACATATTTGCAACACTGTCTCAATTATAGAAGCCACGAGCTGAAGCAGACAAGAGGCTTCACTACCTGCCTAGCCTCAGCTTAAAGGAACAGTGTATCAATTATAGAAGATAAACAAACCCCAGAAACCTCCTTCCAGCCAGCCTTGCTGGGACATTGGGACAATGGTAGCTGTGAGTATCCTGAAAGTCTGAAAACGCTCTCAGCCCATCACCCAAGCTGGCCACACCCCAATGGGGTGGGAGATCCACTGGGGGGCTTGGCCAGCCTGCAAACAGCCATCAGCCACTCATTTTCCATGAGTAGAGGCTGGTGCATGAATTCTTGCCTGGGTGGCCTGCAGTGATCAGTCCCTAGCTCATCCCCAGCCTCGCAGACCCACAGCCCACCTGGCACCCCATTTTGGCCTGGCACCACCCCCACCCCTGTTCCACCATCCCACCTGCAAGATGATAGATTGGGGCCAAGCTCTCCCGCCCCCACCTGGCTCCCTCAGCACCTGGGAGCCGGGCAGCGACCATGGCCCCTGCTGCCATCGCTGGTCACCAACTGCGGGGTGATCAATTTGGGCCTGGGAGGTGGGTGGCGACCTCACCCTCCATCGCTGCCACTGGTTGCTGTCTGAGGGGAGATCAGGCCCCCGCTTGCACCCACCCTGACCTGACGCCATCTGCTCACCTGTTCCACCATCCCACCACGGTCCTGCTCTTGTCAGGGCCCATTGAGGCCGGAAGCACCTCCATTGCCACCCACTGCCAGTGCCACATTGCCAACACCCACCATGTTCCATGCCACCCCCTGATGATCATCACACATCATAGCGGGTGGTCGAACTCCCAGCTGAACTCCTAGTCAAATGATCACCATGGGAAGAATTTGCATATTAGGCTTTTATTATACTGGATTCTCCTGTGCATATATAGGAAAGAGTGAGTAGAAAGTTTCCTAATGGGAAAATAATCTTGTGATAGCAAAGATCTAGATCTATTGGAAAAATTTCCTTCAAACTTAAAAAAAAAAGTTTTAACAAAACTTTCATGGTTTTAACAAAGAAATAATGGGACCAGCCAGGAAAACAAATATTTTGTGAGCAGATGATTTCCCTAAAGCACAATAATGAAATAGAAATTTCAGGTACAATCAACTGTGTTGAAAGCAGAAGGTTTATGTTAGTATTTTAGCAAATAAAACTTCCATAAAGGCTGATTAAATGCAAATCAATGAAATAAGAAAAAAATAGTATCCAAGGAAGACAGTCAACATCTTATCTAATAAAAGTGAAACATGCCAATTAACTGTACCCCCGCTATACTCACAAGCCACGCCCCAAAAGTCACACCCACTAGCCAATCAGGAGCAAGTATGCAAATAAACCCAACCAAGTTGGCAGCGGCCATGGAGCTGGAGGGAGCAGGAGGCTTGGGTTGCCCCTGCCAATGGAGGAAGCCAAGATTCCAGCCTGCTCTGGCAGGCCCTGATCTCCACTCAAGGCTATAAAGTTTCAATTATAAAAGATAAATGAACCCCAGGTACCTGCTTCCAGACCACATGGCCTCCACTCAAGGAGGGTCTGGGAGCCTGGGTTGCCTGGGGCCATGGCCAGCCTGCAAACAGCCATCAGCCCCTCGCCAAGGCTGGCCAGGCACCCCAATGGGGATCCCCACCCTGAAAGGAGTGTGGCCAGCTTGAAAACAGCCCTCACCCAGGCTGGCCACACACCCCCAGCAGGGACCCTCACCCCATGGGAGCATAGCTGCCCTGCAAACCACCACAGGCACCTCACCCAGGCTGTCCCATGCCCCAAGGGAACCCCAAACCTGATCTGGGACACCCTTCAGAGCAAACCAGCCAGCCCCCACCAGTGCACCAGGCCTCTGTCTATACTAATAAAAGGGTAATATGCTAATTAGACTGGGAGACCTTCCAGAAGACCTTCCAGACTTTCTTCTAGACAAAGCCATGGTGGCGGGGCCGAGGTAGAGGTTGTTAGAGGCCAAGAGGGGAGGGAAGTTGTGGGTGATCAGGCTGGTGGGGGGGGGGGGTATTGGGGGGAACAAGGCTGGCAGAGGAAGACAGTTGGGGGGGGACCCAGGCCTGCAGGGGAAGACATATATACATATGACTTCATCAGAATTAACTGGGGAGCCTTCCCAGGTCACAGATATCCGGGTCCCAACTGCAAGAATTCTGATTCAGAGGACTGGGTTTAGGCTTGCATACCATGTGGTTAGCAAGCTCTCTAGGTGATGATGGTGATGATGATGATGATGACGACGATTTATTGTCTTTCTCTTCTTCCTCCTTCTCCCCCTTTTCAACATCTTATTCTTATTCTCCTTCTTGCTTTTTTTCCTTGTTGTTCTTGTCTTTTCTCTCCTCCTCTCTTTTCCCTTTCTTCATATATAATTCCCATCCTCTAAAATTCATCTTTTACACAGTGCAATTCAGTGGTTTTAATGTATTTACAAAGTTTTGCAACATCACCATTACCTACTTCCAGAGCATCTTTTTACTCCAAAAATAAACACCAAGTCCATTAGCAGACATTCCTCATTTCTTCCTCCTCCACCCCTGAATCTGCAATCCTCTAATCCATTTTCTCTCTTTCTGTGGCTTTGCCTATTCTGACATCTCATATAAATAAAATCACTTCATATGAGCCTTTTTGTATCTGTATTCTTTCCCTTAACTTAATATTTTTAAAATTCATTTATATTGTAGGATGTACCAGTACTTGTTTTCTTTATTCCAAAATAATAGTACATTGTTTGGATACTATACATTGTGTTTATTCATTCATTAATTGATGGATATTTGGGTTGTTTTCACTTTCTGGCTGTCATGTAAAATGCTGCTAATTGTATTCTATTTTGATTGGAAGATACTTTTCTAATGTTACTACTGTTATATCTTAGGACTTATTTTATATTCTAACATATAGAAAATGCTTCATGTACATACAAGAATAATGTGTTCTGTTATTATTGGGTGGAATGTTTTACAGTTGTCCATTAGGTCTAGTTGATTTACAGAGCTGTAATGATTATGCACATATCTACATACACAGATTTTAAAAATGGAAAAGGAATTTCACTGTGCTTAAGTCATGTAATTATCATATGAATTACTAGAGCCCTTAATAATTGATCCTAATTGAACTCATCAATTATGGTCACTAAGATAAATAGTCAATAGTAAGTATAATTACTGAAATATAATATTAGTATAATATTAAATATAATATTTAAGTATGATTTAAAGATAATGTTGGATTTCAACAACAAAAACACAAACAAAACCATAGTTTTAAGGCTAAGATTAGAATCTTGTTTACTTACATGAAGGTAGTCTTTCATGTAACTTACCTATTGTTATGTTCATGAAATAAAAATTTCAGAATATTTTTATTAATTTTTCAGTGATTTTATTTAGCCCACTTCCAAGGTTTATGTACTTCTTTGTTTGTTTTTGTTTTTAATCCTCATCCAAGGGCATGTTTTCACTGATTTTTGAGAGGAAGAGAGAGAGAATTATCAATATGAGAGAGAAACATCGATTGTTTACCTCCCATATGCACTCCAGGGTATGTGCCCTGACTAGGATTCAAACCCATCACCTTTGGTGCATAAGATGACGATCCATCCAACTGAGCCACACCCACCACTGCTGTTTTTGATTTATTATTTTTTTAAGGAAAAACAGTCAGTCTTTGACTATTAAGTATGATGCAAACTCTAAGATCTTCATAGATACTCTTTTTGTTGTTCTTAATCCTCACTTGGTATTTTTTCCATTGATTTTTTTAGAGAGAATGAAAGAGAGGGGGAGAGACACAGTGAGAGAAACATCAACATCAAAATCAATGTGAGACACATGGATGGGTTGCCTCATGCAGGTGCTCCGATCTGGCTGGAGACTAAGCCTGCAAGCTAGGTAAGTGACCTTGACCAGAACTGAACTCTTGACCCTCTAACCAGAGAGCAAACCTGGTTAGGACATAGACACTCTTGATCAGGATGCAAAAGTTTTATTTTATT
>PVJC01003909.1:0-67064 GCA_004026665.1 Murina feae | reverse complement strand
GGAGAGGGAGAGAGGGAGAGAGGGAGAGGGAGAGGGAGAGAGGAAGTAAGGAAGGGGATCACACCACAATGTCAGCTGCAAGTGGAATAAAACTTGAGATCTCTGGGAAAAAGCCGATAGAGCAGATAATGTCAGAAGAACCCAGAGCCCAGTTCAAATGCTTCACAGTCTTCTTATCCTCCATTTGGTACATTTTTTCCCTTTACATACAGAAAATAGGAACATAATTTCATATTATGGACATGTATTCCATGGTATAGTTGAGTATGACCTTCCCCTTCAAATAAAATCTTGAATTTCCTATTCTTTTCTTTCCTTTTTAAATTTTATTGTTAAGAGTATTACAGACATCCCCCTTTCTCTTCCATTGCCCCCCTCCACTCGTTCCTGCCCCACCCCAGGCCTTCGTCATCCTATTTTCTGTCTCCATGGGAGATATATATATATATATATATATATATATATATATATATATATATATTCTAATAAAATAGTAATGTGCAAATTGACCATCATGCCGAGACACCCAAGCCACGCCCACCAGCCAATCAGAGCGGCTGTATGAAAATTAACCCAGCCAAGATGGCAACCGGCAGCCATGGAGCTGGAACAAGCAGGAGGCTTCCATTGCAACTGCCTGACTAGGCTGGCAGGCCTCTGCTCAAGCAACAATGTTTCAATTATAAAAGCCACAGAGCTGAAGCAAACAAGAGGCTTCTGTTGCCTGCCTAGGCCTCGGCTCAGGGTAACAAAGTTTCAATTATAGAAGATAAATAAACCCCAGAACCTGATTCAAGCCAGTCTCACTGGGACCTTGGGTCAATGGGAGCTGTGGGCAGCCTAAAAACAGCCCTCAGCCCCTCACCCAGGCTTGCCATACCCCCATGGGATGAAGGTCCCCACGGGAGGGGCTTGGCCAGCCTGCAAACAGCCATCAGCCCCTCACCCAGGCTGGCCAGGCACACCAGCAGGTGGACATCTCCTCAGGGGTCCCAGACTGTAAGAGGGCACAGGCCAGGCTGAGGGATCCCCCTCCCCCCGCCGAGTGTACAACTTTTTGTGCACTGAGCCTCTAGTATATATATAGCCAGCAATCAAAATGGCCATAATGACCAGTCATTGTGGTCATCATGTGGCCAGTGAACTGGCTCAATCAGGGGGTGGGGCCAGCAGGCCAACTTTGAGGCCCCTCCCCCCTGTGGGCCTGCCCCTGATAGGTCCCCAGCAATCTGATCAGTCTGAAGCCCCTCCCTCTGGCCAGTCCCACCCCTGATTGTTCCACAACCTCAATAGTGGGCAGGGTCGGCCAGCCAACCTCCTGCAGCCCCTCTCCCCACCTGGCCCCACTCCAGATTGGCTTTCCACCTCTGTTAAGGACAGGGCCGGTCAGCCAACCACCCATGGCCCCTCCCCATAGCTAGCCCCATCCCAATCAGCCCCCACCACCCCGATCAGTGTGCAGCCCTCCCCACAGCCAGTTCCGTCCCCAATCGCCCCACACACAACAGGGATGGGGCTGGCCAGTCAACCTCCTATGACCCCTCCCCCAGCCACTGACCCCCAATCAGCCCACCACCCCATTCAGGGGTGGGGCCAGCCAGCCCACTACCCACAGCCTGCTGTCATTGCCAGCCCTGCACCCAATCGCTCCCCCCAATTGGGGCAGGCTGGCTGGCCACCCTCTCCTGTCTTCTCCTCCCTACAGGCCTGGCCCCCGATCCACCCTGATTGGGCTCGGCCTGCTGACCCCACCTGTGCATTAAATCATGCACTGGGCCTCTATGTAAATTCTTTGGTTAATCTCTTCCTGCCCCCTTCCCTCTGAGATTACCTTTTATATGCACATCCCATTATAGAGAGACCCACTAGAACCATGATTCCCATTCTATACTTTAAGATGTTTCCAATAACATATAAGCATTAAAATATTCTTCTTTAAGAAATGAGTTTAAGCCATTTAAACAAATAATGTCATATACTACTCTTACCAAATATATACTGTTGCAGAAAGACCAAAAAAACTAAGCAACGCTTTGAAGAGGTGGAGAAATCACAGTTTTAATAACACACGTGATCTCCGGTGTGTCAGAAATCTCAAATCCAGAGCGCCAGTAACACGCAAGAACCTTGCTTTATAACTGCCCCTCAAGCTCATTGATTTGCAAATATATTCCCTCCCCCCAGGTATGCTTAGGTTTGGGATCAGAACAAAGCCCCCTGCCCTACCGCAGGACAGGGCTTTGTTTGGTTTAATGGCCTAACATTCCTTGCAAAACCAGTCTTCCTCCTCAGTACCACTGTTACAAAATAAAATAAATGGTAATGGGGTATCACTAGTTTAGACATACTGTGAGTCACAGTGCAAGAGCTGGGCGCTGTGCCACCATCCCTGTGTCTATTCTGGCTTCCCTCTGCTGCAATGATGGGAAGTGCGACAGGCTCTCTTCCGGCACCATATCACCTATCCAATGTGCTTCAGCAACTACCACACTAAATATCCGCCTTGTCAATACCATGCTGATGCTTTCTGGAGGCTGCAATAGTCCTCATCCTCAGGCCTGATTACTAGGTATTTCCAAGTCGCTTCTTTCAACATAGGATACTTTTATTGTCTTCAGGGCAATCAAAAAACAGGAGGGGGGGAGAGAGAGAGAGAGAGAGAGAGAGAGAGAGAGAGAGAGAGAGAGAGAGAGAGAGAGAGAGAGAAAGAGAGAGAGAGAGAGAGAATGGAAATAATGAAAAAAATCTGAACCAATACAAGTAGACCTGTCTTGAAATTATTCTGTGGCCTGTGGCCGAGATACTTAAGATTTCTGAAAGCCCTTCCCATCTGTACAGTGCAGATGCACTGACCTCTCATCAGGGCTGCTGTAAAAATTAGGCAGTGGGCAGACATCCTGGAGAACCGGAGTCACTGCTCCATGAATGTCAGTTAGTTCTCAGCTCTCCTTCACCCAAACAGCTCCCTTCTGCCCAATAGGAGGGAACCCTGCTTTTGCAAAGCAAAGAGGGAAACGTTTTGTTCGAAAATATTTTCGATCTAGAACTTCAAAGTGAAATTGGGCACATCGGGTGTGCCCTGACTGAGTTATGATCCCATGTTGTTTTCTGTTTATTGTTTTCTTTTTTATTCATACATGAGAAGAACCTAATAAAAAGGATAAAAGGCTTCCTGGACATCAAACAGCTCTTGCAAAACAACATTTTAATGATTTAAAAGTGGCAGGAATGAGAGCATGTGGATTATATTTCTCCTAAAATAGGGACGTGAAAAAATGAGAAAAGAGGCACGTTTGGGGTTTTATTGCACTCAAAGCATTTCAAGATGTTTAGCAAATCCAGAAGGCAGCTGTATTCTTACACCCCTGGGGTAAAGGATCAATGGTTTTCTACTGAACTCAGCAGAATTCCACACTGTGTTTGTGGTTGCTCATTGCCTTGGGATAGAGAGGAGGAAACTTGCCCAGAGACTACCTGCCTTGGGAAGTAAAGCTGAGTTCTCAAGACCAATGCTGAGCAATAAAAACCAGAGGCAAGTGAAGAACTGAATGTGACAAGTGTGATCTTTTAAAAAGGCGTCACATGTAGCATAGCTGGCAGCCAATTAATTGAGTACAGACTGAAGAATTCAGTTCAAAGGTTTTAAAAATAAACAAACATACTGCTTTTTACAATTAACGGTGCACACCACCAATACCTCTTGGAAAGATGACCATAACTTGACACAATTACAGATTATGGAATACAAATCTGTCAACTTTCTAATCTTGACTATGCAGCCTGAGCAGGATACTGTGTTTCGTTTGTTATAATATTACAGAGACAGACACCTGTGTCATTATTATTACCACTTCCTTCAGAGCAATGCAACGGAGCCTCACCCATCTTACTCTGAGAATTATTTCTGCCTGGACAGATTCAAAGGTGGTGTTTCTACGGCACAGCCAAAATAAAAACTAACACTTTCTACTTCTCCATTTTTATCCAAATGAAAGAGAAAAACCAACAGAGAGCTTTCTTGAAGGGGCTGAGGTAGACCCCGTGTCTTTCTTATAATGCATACATGAGGTGTAAACTAAATGCAGATGATTGTCTTTCCTCCGTAAGATCTTGGGACAATGAATGGCCTACTCACTGTAGCTTACTCACGAGGAAGGAAATCCAAAGACAAGCTGGTTTCAAGTTTGCTCAACTTTGCTTGGTTTTACAACCCTTCCCAGAACTGCATTCAAAGATCCTTATAATGTTCCTGTGAAAAAATTATTAGATAAATCCCCAGAAATGTATTCAGACTCCACTTTATAAAATTTTCAGCTGTTTTCCCTGCTCTAGACATCAGCCCAGTATTGTTTAGTCATCATTAGTGTTTCTGGGTCTGTATTTGTGTGTGTGTGTGTGTGTGATATATTGCCCACCCATCAGCCTATACATGTTTACAGATCAATGTATAGGATATAAAAAGAGGGAATAAAAATAAATTTTCTCTGATTTTCAGAGGTAATTACAGAACTCCGGGGGGGGGGGGGGGGAAAGGCTATATTGTTAAAGCACTTCAAGATTTTAAGGTTTAGAATTATAGTTGGGGCCTTCCAGCGGCCAGTGGGGACCTCCTTTCCTTCACTCCCGGCTGCCAGCCTAGACTTTGCTTCATTCCGCACCGCCCCCTGGTGGTCAGCGCATGTCATAGTGAGCAATCAAACTCCTGGTCTCCCGGTCAAACTCCCAAGGGGACACTTTGCATATTAGCCTTTTATATATATAAATAGCATATGTAAAATAATTATAATAAGAAGTAGGAAATTATTCTTGACTTTAAGTATGAATTTCATGAAATATTTCCTTCACTTTATTCAGTGATTTAGTGATTTGATTTACCATACACCTTTAAATGGTTAGGTATGCATTTTCTTATTTTTCAAAGTCTGGATCTATCTTAATTCTGATCACAGCATATATAAACTTTTGAAATGCTAAATAACTCTCTCTAAAAAATATATTCTCAGTCCAGGCCGGGCGGCTCAGTTGGTTGGAGTGTCATCCCATGCCCTGAACGGTTGGGGATTTGATTCCTAGTCAGGGCACATACCTGGGGTGCATATTCATTCTCAGGCCAGGGCAAGTACAGGAGATAAGCAACAGATCTCTCTCTCTCTGCCTCTCCTCGCCCCCACCCCCTCATTTTCTTTCAAATCAGTGAACATGTCCTCAGGCGAGGATAAAAAAAAAAGAAGAAATATATATGTTCTCAGTTTGTGTAGTAAATTAGTGAGACGATGCCATTGCATCTTTTGTAAAGGGCCAGATGAGGCTTAGGCTTCCTCTTTCATATAAGCATCCATTTACTTGGCAAATTTCTCTCCAAATTTAGTAACGGGAAAAAGTTTTCCTCTCCTAAGGAATGAATGTGCTCCTTTTTGTTGGAAAGTAAAAACAGAGCTTACTACAAACTGCAGGAAGCACAGATATTAATACAATGTTCAAAAAGAATAGCAATTTTACCTGTTTCTTGAAAAATTACTGCCTTAATCTTACTTTTTTCCAACCTCACTTTTGACTGTACTATTGAAATACAAAGCACCTCATATCAGACTCTGAGAAGTAGATATGGAAATACATTGTCAAAACGTATTTGTTTATATGCATGTTCATAAACATACTTGTTTATAAACATATCTGTTTATTCTTTTCCCCCTCCATTTAACAGTAAGTAAGGTATGTGATGACAGAGAAGTAGTTTATCAGAATAATGAAAAATGAGTCAAGACATTCATATATGAGGATCGGACTCGAGTATGAAAGAAAAAACAAAGTCCCTCAGAGAAAACAAAGCAGATGGCAACTCTATCTTGTTACCAGCCCCATCTGTATTACACTCGGAGCCTGGGTTTATGAAGACATGGTTGTCATGACAATAAGCATTTGAGAAGAGTTCTGGAGAAGCTGACGAATTTGAGTGTCTCCTAGCTTCCCAATTTTCCAAACACACACACACACAAACCAACACTCCCATCCATCAAATAAGCAATTCTATTACTTCTCATATTGGCTACAATTACTCTATATTGATATTATAAAAGTTGCACTCTCTCATGTCAAAAATCCTCCTTTATTCCAATATAGCCAGCTTGAGGGTAAACTACTTTTTTTAAATTTTTAATCAGCAAAAGCAATATTTTGTGTGTGCAACCTCAGAAAGAAATCAATTTCAGCCTAAATGAGAAAGGAGGGGTGGAGTAAAAATTACATATTTTTCCGTTTCTGAGAGTAGATTGCAAACTGAAGAAGGAAAATAAAATTATTAAACTATAAAGTACTTAAGATTGTCCTTTGACATGCTCCTCAAATGGGCAGGAAGGCCAGCACTGCCATTCTGTGTCCCTGGTGGAGCCTGGGCTGGCTGCATTTGAAAAGTCAACAAGCACTTGTACCTTGGAACATACATTTTTCCCCGTCTACCTAGAAGCAGACCTACAGAAGCATTTCAAATACTATTGTCATCAGTCTGAATTTTCCAGATAACTGTATGCTCCTAGTAAACACTAAAATGTCATCGACACAAAGACCCAGAGGACAGCAGACAATCCCGTTTTCGAGCATGTGCCCCAAACAAATGGACGACAAGGCTTTGCTTTCCTCCTACTTCCGCCCGCTCAAGTCCCTCAGTGCAAGCAAAATCGATGACTATCTTGCAGTTTTAGGGAGTGTTCCCTGAAACATAGACACACACATTTTATTTAAAAACTATAGGTACAGCCCTAACCGGTTTGGCTCAGTGGATAGAGTGTCGCCCTGCGGACTGAAGGGTCCCAGGTTCGATTCCGGTCAAGGACACGTACCTTGGTTGCGGGCACATCCCCAGTAGGAGGTATGCAGGAGGCAGCTAATCAATGTTTCTCTCTCATTGATATTTCTAATTCTCTATCCCTCTCCCTTCCTCTCTGTAAGAAATCAATAAAATATATTTAAAATTTTTTAAATAAAAGCTACAGGTACACCCAGCATTGCCAATGAGTGACCCAGGGACATCTAGTTCCAGAATGAATTAGGAGCTTTTAAAAGAGAGGCTTATTCTCCCATCACTTTGTTTAAATTCAGATGTTAAGTGTGTGAGATTTACAAGGCAAAATCGCCAAGAAGTAAAAGAAATGCTGAGTTTTCAAATCACATAAGACTTCTGCTGAGAAGTGAGAGGGCAAGGTCCAGGACCCCAGAGCAAAAAGGGGTGGGGCAGCCAGTCTGGGGCTGGTGGGGCCTGAGAGTCTCACAAGCGTGTGGGAGGTTTATTTAGAAAAGTAAGTGCCCTCTCTTCTAGTCTTCCCACAGCTCCCCACCTCCCACACCCTCTCCTCAACCGCCCGCAGAGCTGAAGTCAACGAGCACTGACTTTCTATACACCATTGTAGAGAGAGGCCATGGGGGTTAGAAAGCCAGCGTCTTTTCCCTTAACTCCTGGTAGAACCTTTACTACGCACAGTTGGTTGTGCCAGGACATTAAATAACCACTCTAAAAATAAAGTGGCTTGGTGGGCCTAGAAAACAGATCTCCAAATGCCAGTTACCTTCTAAACAAGGACAGTCCCACTTCCTGCCTACTCAACGTGGCTCGGGTCCTCTCAGTAATGTCACTTCCTAAGGATTACAACAGGAACTACAAAAACACCTCTTAATAAAAATAAAAAGTCACTATATTGGCTTTGTAGGGCTACTCTAACAAAGAACCACAAACTGGGTGGCTTTAAAGAAACACAAAAAGAGTAGTAGTTTGGAAGGCAGAAGTCTGAAATCAACGTGTCAGGGGGCCACACTCTCAGAAGATGTCGGAAGAGAGTCTGTTCCATGGTTTTTTCTCAGTTTCTGGTGCTGCTGGCAACCCTTGGCATTTCTTGGCTTCTATATGCATCCTTCTAATTTCTGCCTCCATCATCACATGATGTTCTCCACGGATCTCTGCGTCTCTCCTTTTTTTGTTAGGACACCAGTCATATCAGATTAGCATCCACACTAATTGAGTATGACCTCATTTTAACTTGATTATACTTGCAAAGCCTCACATTCACAGGTATTAGGGGTGAGGATTTCAAGGTAACTTTTGGGGGAGGGGATGCACCTCAACCCACAACAGTAAGTAACTGTAAACATTTTAGTTTATATATTGTCATGTTTAATATCCATCAAATATTTATTGAGCATCTTCAATATTTATATAAAAGTGTCCTGAGGCTGGAGACTGTAGGTACAGAGACGGGGCAATGTTCAGATTCTCAAAAACTCATGACCCATAAGGGAAGAAAGTAAAATGAAAATATGATGATAATGATGTGTTGAGTGTCAAAACACAAGGAAAGTCTCAGAGGAGCAGACACTTAAGAAAAGGTGATTCCTTGGCTATCCATATGCTTTTCCTTCTTCCCAATACACTCTTCCAACAACTTCACTCTCAGCATCAAGATAAAGTTCTTCTTCCCCTGTAGCTCTTCCTGTAAATGTCTTTTTATTTGTTAGTATCTCTCACTAGATTGGGCTCAAAAGAGACCCTAAATTTGTCTGATGAATGGAGGGTTATTAATGAATTGAAGGTGGTATAAATAAGTTATCATTTAGTGGTAATTTGAAGAACTTCCTATGAGGTCTCTAGTTTCTCAGTGAAGGAGGAAAAATCCTCTACTGAGAAGGATAAGGAGGTGATAGAATAGGATAAGGAGGTGATAAGATAGGGTGTTAGAATAAGATAAGAGGGAGTGTTAGAGTAGCACAGTGCAGGATTAAAATGGTTGCTGTGGGAATAGGAAGGAAGAAAGAAAGGATGAAGGAGAAACTGAGAGTCTCAATAAAAATATACCTCATCTGAGTGGAAAGAATTCCTCAGATTTCTAATCTAAGTCCTTTTCCCCACTCTCTTTTTTTAAAAATATTTTTTTATTAATTTCAGAGAGAGAGAGAGAAAGATAGAAATATCAATGATGAGAGAGAATCATTGAGAGCTGCCTCCTGCACACCCCCTACTGGAGATGGAGCCTACAACCCTGGCATGCGTCCTGACTGGAAATCGAAACATGACCTCCTAGTGCATAGGGTCAACATTCAACCACTGAGCATACAGACTGGGCTCTAAACCTGATAAGAAGCTTAGACTTCATCCTTGAGGCAAAGAGAAGCCATTGAAGGGTTTTAAAGATATGAATCTTAACTAGAGTGAAGGCAAAGAGAATGAAGAGAAAGAGACTCATGGCTAGGTCTTAAGGAAGGTGAATTAATCACATTTGGCAACCGATGAGATGAAAAGAAGGGGAGAAGTCACAGACCTCGGAAGTGTCTGGGTGGTGGGACTGGCCGCTGTGTTGAGCACCCATCAGAAGAGAAGGCTCATGGAGGAAGACAGTGAGCACTGGGTCAAATATGTTTAGTCTCAGATTCCTACAGTGTTACCATAGAGAGCAGTATTGTAGATTGCTGAAATAAGGGTATGAAGCTGAGCAGCTCTGGGTATGAGGAAGTAGGTAAGAACTGACATCTGTGCGGTGGCTGGTATCAATTAGAAGGGTATACAGACAGAAAAGAGACAACATTGTCATGAAAAATACCATTGTATCAAAACAATAGCCATTTTTTTTTTACATACTGAAAGCAATGACCTGATAACACAAAACACACACACACACACACACACACACACACACACACACAACCCTTTCTTCCCAAAGACACCATCTCTAACATTTAAAAAAATACAGTGTGTGGCTGGCATATGCTTTTCTTTCCTTGTACTCATTATGCCCAAAGTTGTCAAACAGATGTCCCGAAAGGGAAAAATAAACATCTGTTATTTACTATTCTAAAAAAGAGCAACTCTGACCATATATGTGACTTAACAAACAAAACAAAAAAACAAACAAAAAAAACCCCTTCCAACAGTAAGAATTCATAAGCGGCATAAAACACACTGCTTCCTGGTCGTTCCGACTGAGGTGATGCAACCCTCCACTGTTTCACATCAGAGATGAGTATGAAAAAGTCACTCATGTTCCTTCTCTTTAATCCAAGAGGGCTGTTGAGGGGAGAAAGGGTTCCACTCCCAGGAACCTTCTGGGTTAGCATTCTCCCCGCACTGTACTTCTCAGAGTGCCAACTTGGAGCTGTCCAGGGCTCACCCTTGAGGGGACCCAGCAGGGCCATTGGGACAGTTTTTTCCCAGCAAAACTGGTAAACCAGGTGTCAGCCCGGAATGCAATTTGATGAAAATAAAACTCAACATGGCTTTGTCCATTTTGAATTTTCAGAAGAGAATTCTGAACATATTTTTTTCTTTTTTCTTTTTACAAATTAAAATTAAAAAAAAAACCATGCACACTAATTTCGAGTTAGTCTGATTTCCAATCTACATTCCACTGTCACAAACCCACAGAGAGTGGTTTTTGCTGTCATCCTTGTTTAGTGTTTCTCTTCTACCTATGAAGAAGGTAGGAAATTAATCAGGGAACAAAGGGCCAACATTCCTCATCACACTTTCAACCTCTCTTAGTGTCATGGTCAGCTTCTCCAATCAGCCTCCAATCCAGAAGGAGGGGGTAAGCCAGGACTGGAGATGGGTATGGAAGTGGTTCTTTTGGTTCCAATAAATCATAATTAGATTTTAATAATGAAAATATAACCCACATTCAAGATTGTAAAGTCTCTTATTCTAAATATTTCCAATCACAAATGAGAAATTTGAGGGATCACTATCAAAAACAAAACAAACTCTCTCACAGTGCCTCCCGCCCCCAATGGCACATACAGCAAATTAGATGCAAGGTTTGTGGATACTGAGCAAGGCAGAGGAATAGCTATCTGTTCTTGGATACAAGGACATACAGATGCCATCACTAAAGTGGACACGTATTCTTACTCTGTCCTTGAGGACATGACTAGTGATGGTTCTAGAAGAAGGTGGGCTGATTCCAGGAAATCACTGAGCAGGCTCTGTTTTGCTCAGACAATGCTAGAATGAAGAAAAGCATGAGCAGAATTACTACTTTCAAGGGAGACCTAATTATGACTTATATTTATATAAAAAATACTTGTTGGCTGCCTTCTGAGAGTTCCACACGTCTCAATAGGACTTTCAACCTTTCGAAGGTAGAATGAGATATGATGAAGATGCAGTGTGTAGTAGGGGATGATAAGTTTAGTTGAGGCCAGCTTTGCTACTTAGAAGCTATATGATGTGGGGTGAAATATTTCATCTCTGGTCCCTAACACAGTGCCTGCTGTTAATGTATGCTCTAAGAATATTTTTGATTGATTGAATCAATTTCTCTGGGCTTCAGTTATTTCATCTGCAAAATGTAAGTGATAATAATATTCTTGCAGCATGTTTATGGTGAAAAGTAAAAAGTATATAAAACTAAAAGTACATAAATGACCTATTTTATTGCCTGGAAAATAGTAGAGGTCAATAAATAAATGGTAGCTACCATTGCTTTAGTTCCTTTTTCATGCCCAGTATTATGCAGATGATAAATTTTTGTCTCACACCCTGACCATGAATTTCACCATCTAAAATTTACAGGTTGAATACATTTATGACAGAGTTCTGTTCCATTTGGAAGTCTGGTTAAATCTATGGATGCTTCTCAGAATAAGAATCTAAGGCATGAAATAAAATATTTTTTAAATGACACACCAGTTACACTGAAATCCCCTTCCCAAATGTGTGTTCACAAACCCCAGGTTAAGAACCCCTGATATGGGAAGAAGGATAGAAGCTAGTGACTTCCCGATGATCAAAGATGCTGGTAATTTCACATACACCACATTACAATAAGGAAATCCTCTCCACTTCCTTCACTTCTTTTGGAAAGCTTTCCTAAAATTACTGGAGAACAAAGAGAATATTGTTAACTGTTGGAATGCTTTGTACATGTAAGACAAAGAGAGCTGGGGCTTTGGGGAAAGGTTGTAATTCAGATCTAATAAAACAACTGCTATTTAAGAGCAGGTACAAGAGTTGGCCTTAATGACTCATGATGACTCACTTTACAAGTTGTTGAGGAAAATGGTTAATATCCTTACTTAAATAAAGAAGTCTGTGAAAATCCACCAGGATCTGAAAACTAATGGTAAATGGTAAGTCTTAAAATAAAGAGATTATTAACTTAATGAATTATAAAATGACTTTAAGATATCAAAAACCATTTTATTTACCTTTAAGAGATTGCGAAATCTGTTAATAAGAAATTATGTATAAGTTCTTTTTTGAGGGCCTGGGGGATGGGGAGGATAGGAGTGGGCTGGAAGAAGTTAATGGGGGGAAAAGTGGGGCCTATGTAATACTTTCAACAATAAAGATTAAAAATAATAATAAAAGTGGTTAATTTTATATTATGTAAAAAAATAAGTTATGCATGAAATAGATAGGTAAAACCTCAAAAATATATGCTCTTGCCCTAATCAGTTTGGCTCAGTGGATAAAGCATTGGCTTGTGGACTCAAGGGTCCTGGGTTTGAATCTGGTCAGGGGCATGTGCCTTGGTTGCAGGTACATCTCCAGTAGGGAGTGTGCAGGAGGCAATTTTCTCTCATTGATGTTTCTAATTCTCTATCCTCTCCCTTCCTCTCTGCAAAAAAAAAAATCAATAAAATATATATGAAAATATATATGAATATATATTTAAATGAATATATATGATATAATATATAATATATATAATATATATAATAAATATATATAATAATATATAATATAAATATTATATATAAATAATATATAATAAATATATATAATAAATATAATATATAATATATATAATATATAATATTTATATATTCATATATATTTATATATGAATATATAAATAAAATATATATGAAAATTCACCGTTTCTACAGGATGCCTAAGCCACACCCACCAGCCAATCAGAGCGGCTGTATGCAAATTAACCCAGCCAAGATGGAGGCCGGCAGTCACGGAGCTGGAGTAAACAGAGGATTCCGTTGCACCAGGAGTAAAGTGTCTGCTGGCCAGCTGGGCTTCTCCCAGCTCCAGACAACATTGTTGCAGCATAGTTGCAATTATAGAAGCCTTGGAGCTGAAGCAAACAGCAGGCTTCTGTTGCATCAGTGATGGAAGAAACTGCCTGCCTAGAGTCTACTAAGGCAACATTCTTCAATTATAGAAGCCACGGAGCTGAAGCCAACAGGAAGCTTCATTACCTGCCTAGGCCTCGGCTTAAAGGAACAGTGTATCAATTATGGAAGATAAATAAACCCCAGAAACCTGCTTCCAGCCAGCCTTGCTGGGACATTGAGTCAATGGGAGCTGCGGGCAGCCTGAAAGCCTGCAAACAGCCATCAACCCCTCACCCAGGCTGCCAGGTACCCCAGGAGGAACCCAAAACTTGAAGCGACTGTGGGCAGCCTGAAAGCCTGAAAATGGCCCTCAAGCCTGCACCCAGGCTGGCCATACCCCAGTGGGGTGAGGGACCCCACTGGGGGGCTTGGCCAGCCTGCAAAAAGCCATCAGCCCCTCACTCAGGCTGACCAGGCACACCAGCTGGTGGACATCCCCAGAGGGGTCCCAGACTGTGAGAGGGCACAGACCTGGCTGAGGGACTTCCCGAGTGCACAAATTTTTGTGCACTGGGCCCCTAGTATGTGTGTGTATGTATATGTATATGTATATGTATATGTATATGTATATGTATATGTATATGTATATGTGTGTGCACACGCGCTCTCATCCTTCAAATTTCTCATAAAGATTTGTCAGATGTGGGGGTTTTCTCCAGTGCCTGAGAACTGGCCCAGGGGACCAGGACATGAATTTGAATTTGGACATACTCTTTGACATTATGAGGGGTGGTCAGAATGGATGAGGTAAGAACTGTCTACCCAACCTGCTTCCAAGAACTTCTATACTTTCTGACCAAGGCATCTTAGGCATCAATAAAAGTCAAATTTGAAACTAGAAATTGATATCAAAACCAAATCATTTGAAATGCATGCAGCGTGTGAAAGGAAGAATGTAAAGAATATCTAAACTTCAGAATGTAAGCTGATAGGAAGAAAAGAGACCTTAATCCTAAATACATGAAAAATCTTCACTCTTTTAAGAATTGCTTGTACTTGGTTAGGTAGAAGAATGATATAGTCTCTATCTGGAATCTGCAAGTCTGTGCATGATTACTGACATGCTTTCGGGGCGGGGGGGAAATGTAATTGGTAGACTGAACAAAGGTTCTGACCCTTTTCCAGACTTTCCCTAGTTCTAGAAGATACTAGATGTCCAATGCAAGACTCGCCAGGTATCTCTAATTCTGGACTTACTAGAGAGGAGAATACGGGTTCACTCATCTTTGCTCTCCTCAAAGAAGCCAGGAACTGTGCTGTTCATAAAAATGATATTCAAAAAGATTCTGAGTGCACATATATTCTTTGGTTAATCTCTTCCTGCTCCCCTTCTCTTTGAGACTCATCAATATGTCCCAGGCTTCTGTGTATCTAGATCTATTTTGCTCATCAGTTTATTTTGTTCATTAGATTCCACATATGAATGAGATCACGTGATACTTGTCTTTCTCTGACTGGCTTATTTCTCTTGGACACAGACAATAGTTGAGGTGAAGGCCTGCGGGTGGGGGTGAGTGAATCTGTGGGGGAAATAGAGGGCATCTGTAATACTTTCGACAATAAAGATAAGTTTAAAAAATAAATAAAATCAATTTACATTTTTTAAAATAGATTTGGAGGGAATATTTGCAAGGAGCTAAGAATAAATAGGAAAAAAAGAAGCAAATTAATACTGATTATATTGGCAACTATAATATCCTAAGGATATGGCTTGCTAGACTAGGCTTTTTACCTTTGTGGCCATGTTTATATATAAACTTTATCTACCATATTTTCCGGCATATAAGACGACTGGGCGCATAAGACGCTCCCCATTTTTTGAGAAGATTTTCCTGGGTTAAAAAGTCCGGACAGAAACCGTATGTGGCACAAAAAGGAGCCGATTGGAGACACTTGCGGTCTCCGTCTGGCTCCATTGAGATGAATGGAGTGCGGCCGTTTTTGAGCTTCCCCCACCATATGCTGCGACCGCAGATTTTCCAGTCTGGCTCGGAAGTTTCAGCACCCGCCCTATAAGACGACACCCAGCGTATAAGACAATCTCTGGCTTTTGAGAAGATTTTCCTTGGTTAAAAAGTCATCTTATACGCCAGAAAATACGGTAACTATTTAATATTCCCCCAAATGGGGATCCCTCAGAGAAATAATAAAGGTAAAGGTGAGATAAATAGCCCTACACAAAAATTTCTGAAAGAAATACATCTGAAAGTAAGAATTTTTCCTAATAAAATACGAACAAGTAATGAGAAAAGTCAGGAACTCTCTCATCACTTCCAGGAGACCTCAGGGATACCTCCTGAATCTCCCCCCTTGACTTTCTGTGGTGCATTTCCTAACCTTTAGGAGACTAGCACCTCTACATTTTTCCATTCTCTGTTACTGTTTTTATTTCTTTGTTTTTCTCTTCTGCTACTCCATCCAATGTCATTTTAGCAAAGGGAACCTGATTTAAATTTTGAACACTAACAAAAATTTCAAATCACTTTATCCCTGCTAAAAGCACAACCCACGTCAAGAGAGAGGCCAAAAATGGAACGATCATTTGTTGAAAAACAAAACAAACAAACACACACAGCTTCTTGGATCTCTCAGCTTCCAGCAATCATAGTTATTCTGCACATTACTTCTCGGTGCATTTTTCTCCTGATGCATCAGTATTAATCGTCGTAATGGGTCATATTTGTCCTTTTGAACTGAGGTTGGAGAAAAAAAAAAAACGTTTTTTATATCAGAGTGTAAAAATCATTCTAAATTTTCTAAGGTGGCCACAAAGAAAATATCATGTAACTAGAGCACAAGTGTGCAGTTACCTAAGGGCTCAATCTCTCTTTCTTGAATGATCTACCGCAGATCCTTCCATTGATTAGTAAGTTACACGGTGGCTAGAATGAATGAAAAATGAATAAATAAATAAATAAATACACTGTGAGAGAATTCAGAAGCCAGGTAATCAGCAGTCCTCCTCATCCATGGGGAATACGTTCCAGGACCCCAGTGGGTGCCTGAAACCACAGACGGTACCAAAGCCTCTACATACTATGTGTTTTCCCACATACACACACCTATGATAAAGTCCGATTTATAAATTAGGCACAGTAAGAGGTTGGCAACAGCAACTCATCATAAAATAGACCAAGTATAGCACTTTACTGTCATAAGAGTTTTGTGACTGCATTCACTTGTTTCAGGGAATCCCCTGCTGAAGCCTTTGTTTAGACCCAGCGATTTCTGGAACACCACGTTGTTGTCAATAAAATGTCCCTGTTGATGTTTTCCACCCACAAACTGACTGCCTTTTCCAGCTTAGCAAAGCACGTATCACACACTGGGGCCATCACTCTAGCAGTTTGAGGGGTGACAGAAAAACGGGCACTGAATTTCTTTTTCCTTCTTCACAATTTCAAGGGTAGAAGATTCGTTCTCACCATGGATCTTAGGAATCTCAGCACATGACTTTTTTTCTTTCCTGTGAAGTTGAGAACTTTCAGCTCTTCACCAAAGAAGCACTTTAGGCTTCTCTGTGGCATGTCCCAATCGCAGCATTGCTACTCTTGGGCTTTGGGACGATGAGTAAGTAGAATAAGGGCGACTTGAACATAAGCACTGAGGTCCTGCCACTGTCCACCTGATAACCAAGATGACTACTATGTGTCAAAGGGGTGGGGAGTATCCATAGCCTGGATATGCTGACAAAGGGATGATTTACATCATGAGTGGGGATGGAGCTGCATGGCTCAAGGCTTCACCATGCTACTCAGCATAGCACACAATTTAAAACTTATGAATAGTTCATTTATGGAATTTTTGATTTCAGACCATGATTGGCCATGGGTAACTGACATTGCAGACAGTAAAACTGCATATAAGAGGGATACTGTGTATCAATACTGAATATCCCTCCAAGACTGACCCAACGCAGTCCTAACAACTAGGTTTGGGCAACACAATAAACAGCGAGATGCTCTTTCCATTGCATATTTGTTTTATTTTGCCACGTCATTTTCATTTTGGCAAGGGTTGGGAAAGGCATTTACATACAGAGAGATAATACTTGCTTGTCAAAGTTTCTTATAGCCCCATTTTTCCAGCTGGAATCAAGTATTAGAATAATGCCTTTTGATGGGCTAGAAACCTTTTTCACTTTCATATCCTTCGTACTTAAAAAGTCAGGAATGGTTCCCTACCTGTTTGAAATGATCCAAAAGGTCAGATTGTCTGGACTTTATTCCGAGTGTGACACTTAGGGATTTGCTCAGACAAAGCAATAGAACAAAAATGTCATCCATCAAATATTTGTTGAAGGGATATTCAAGGCACTGTGTGAAGAACTAAAATTAATGCACTTTAGGTAATGTATTTTGTATGTTGAGATGGACCTCAAAGTTCTAAATTTGCCTTCTATGTGCATGTGTTTTACTCTATTGCTAAAAAGTAAATGATATATAAAGAGTTATAAAACATCATCTCATATTATAGGTACCAAAATAAGGCACTATAAAACTCGGCACCCCATCCACAGGCACAACCTACAAGATTAAAGAGTTTTGGAGGAAAGAAAAATCAGTGAGGACAAGTGTATAAGACAGAGGGGCTTGGCGCAGTCCACTATACATGGTGAAGACATAAATGAAAATATAAGGACATAAATGAAGACAGCAGGGCAGAGGAGAGGTGCATTTTATGCAGAGAAAGCAACAAGGAAACCACAGAAGTAGAGATACGTGTCTGAGCATACGCAGAACACATTTAGAGGACAGAGGGTGGTTGCTCTGGCTGAAGCATAGGTTGTGTGTGGAGAAAAGGAAATATTTGTCCAGATAGAGTGGAGTCCTATTGGGGAGAGTCTCACTGCCTTGCTGAGAAGTTTGAATGTGACTCCGTGGTCACCACTTTGGTAACCACAGCAGGCGGTCATGAAGTTCTTGTCCTTCAGAGGCAAGTAAGGACTTTGTTTCACGCACACTGTAAAAACGAAGAAAATGAGATGTTTATGAAAAGATATTAATGTTCTCGAGAGGCAAGGTCTTTCCCCAAAGGAAACTGCAGTGGAGAGTGAGACACGGTGTGTGACCTCTGGAACACTTGACCTTGGCTGAATCTCAGCTCAGCCATTTCGTAGTGCGGAAACTCTAAGAAAGCTACGCAACTTCTCCATGCCTCAGTTTCCTCATCTCAAAAGGAGATTTAAAAAGCACCTTTCTCAAAGGGTAACTATGATGAATAAATAACCAATAAATATGGAACTTTTAATACAGTGCCTGATGCCTGGTAATCACCCATCATTAGCTTATTAATAGTAGTGGTGGTCATTATATTTCACGGTGATTATATGTTTGGCATAAATGTATTTTTGCTTCTAGGATACTCAATTTCCTCCAAAACTCTTGCCATTCATGTGAAATAAATAGCAATAATTCTGATAATTCAAATTTGAGAGGTTTGATTAAGCGAAATATAAATGGGAAAAAAAGAAATTAAGAACACAATGTATTTAGAATTTCAATGTTGAACTTAAAAATACCCTCAATAAATATTAGACATCTATTTTAAGCCATAATCTTACTTTAAAATTTTATATAAAATTTTTCTTAACCATGAGTTCATGCTCCTCAATGAATGATGCACAATTCTCTTTTGTATCTCCAGCATACTCCTAGTACATACGTGCTTAATAAATTTAGATGGATGGATGGATGGATGGATAATAGGTGGATGGGTAGGTATGGATGGGTAGAAGAAGGAAGAAAGGTGAGCAGTTAAGCAGATCAATAAGCCAGATACAGTCATTTGCTCTTCCAGAATGGTGTATCAAATCCTTTATGGATGCTGGAGTTTGGTTTCCAGGACCACCACCCCTGTGGTAGAATCAGGGGCTGATTTTCACATACAGTGGTCAGCTTCAGAACATAGAATGGTGATCAATCCATGAGTTCACTGAATTACTGAATGTGTGTCCATCTAGCTCTTGCTCTACCTGTGTCTTCTCTACACAGGACTCTACCCTGGATTTTGGGAAACACTGAAATATATGTGAGGGCACATGAAAGGCATAAATCTTCCTCTTTGCACCAGGAAAAATAGCATTATTTATAAAGACTGACTTTGAAACCAAGATAAGAAACTTGTCTTTGAAACTGGAGAAATTGATCCCTTCTATGATAAAATTTCAAATGAACATACCTTAAAGAAATACAGGCAGGCTTACCTAGTCTCTCACTCATTCTCACATTCTCTGTCTCATAAGCATCTCTTTTCTGGTTGTCAACATTTTTTAAATGTGGATTAGTAGGCTATTTGTTAACCTGTACATAAGCACTGGATTTTGTAAAGACAAAGAACCTAAAACCTCCTTACTTCCTTCAACATAGTTTCCAGGACTCGCTTTTGAGGAAGGGATTTTGAATATTGCCTACTGTCATGAAGTGACAAAGGACAAAGACTGGCCACCCACGGGTCCTGAGTCAGCAGCCTGAAATGTGTGTTAGGGCATCAGTGGGCCCTGATGCTTTGGTTTCAGTTTACTTGGAGAAATAATTTGCACCTAATTTAACAAGTTACTATTCAGCATATACTTGCCTAAGGGCTGCTCATGCTCATCAGGAAATGCAAAGTAGAGACAGTTATTTGGAAAGTTTACAGCAAATTTAGTAGAGGCTATTTTTGTTTGTTTGTTTGTTTGTTTGTTTGTTTGTTTGTTTTTTAAATGCCACAGTTCCAGTCACAAGGGTTCAGGATTAACATCTCCCATATTATGTGGGAAGAAGAGCATCCAGTTCTCAGGCTGGAAGGGACCCCAGACTTCTACAGTGAAGGTCACTTGTCCCATAGATGAAGAAACTGAGGCTTGGACAGAGGAAGGTATTTGGCATGAACTGTATCCCATAGAACATTTGCATTCAGACATTGGCCACCAATTGAAATTGCTCCTGTGGCCTCAGAAAACTTATTCAATATCTCTGGGCCTGTGTTCTTATTTATAGAAAGTAGTGATAGCAACAGTAACTAGCTCACGGGGTTATTAGAAGGATTAAATGAGGGGCTACACATAAAGCATTTAAAATGATGCCTGCCCTAGCTCGCACTCTAGAAGTTACTTGCTGTGGTCATGTTGTTAAGAATACAGAGAGCCTCCAGTACAGGGTTTTTAGCACCACTTAATCTAGACATAAAAACTAAGTACCCATGGCAATTGCAGTGTGGACGAATGTAAGACCTGGGTGCACCCTCTAACTGCTCCATTAAGTCGCCATGTGGCCTTAGGTAAGGAAGTCACAACCTTTCTACACTTCAGCATCCTCCCTTGTGCAATGGGGCTAATAACATCGCTTCACTTCCTGCCAGCCTGTTGCTATGCTGGCAGCACTCTGGCAGCTGCGTGTAGTCTCCTCATCTCCATGGCGTTCAAGGTGCTATGCTCACTTCTAGAGGGGCTGTTGGCCAGGACAACTTTGTTTAAAGTGTCAGACTGTAGAAGGGCCAGATTATCGGATGCGTAAATTAACTACCTAAACACATATTAACTCATTTAACATCATGGAATATGATTTACCCCATAAAAAGTTCCTTTCTGCTTCATAATTTCACTTCTTAAGAAAAATATTTTTATTACTTTTATTTTAGAGAGAGAGGAAAGGAGAGGGAGGGAAAAAATATATTGATGTGAGAGGAAACATGGATGGGCTGCCTCCTGAAAGTCTTCCCACCAGGGATGGAGCCCACAGCCTGGGCATGTGCCCTGCCCATGCCCCGCCCAGGAATCAACCTTTAGGTGTACGGACAATGCCCCACCAACTGAGCCACACCTGTCATGGCCATAATTTAACTTTAAAAAAGTGTGAATGAGGGGAAAGTCCTCTTCTCCCTCACTGACAATTCAAGCAAAAAGGCAATGAAATTACCAAGCTAGTTATACATGACTGCACAATACAGTGTGCCCTCATGCAGGCATTATAGATACCAAATAATACGTAGGATATCAGACATTTACAAAAAACTAGGGCCTCCCCATGTTCTCTGGCTCTCGTCCCTTTTCAATCGGCTTCTCTTCTCTACCTCTAGAGTGAAGAACTAAAACAGTGTCCATCCAGGGTGGTGAGGGCATGAAGGGGGGTGGGTAATGGGGGGCAAAGGGACACATATGTAATACCTTAATCAATAAAGAAATTTAAAAAAATAGGATCTATCACGCAAGTCACAAGAACAATCATTCTTAAAAGATATAAGTGTACTCAGGAAAACGACATTGACCTCCTCAAAAATATTCAGCACTGCGCCACCGCTGCTTACAGAATCAAACCCAGACACTTCCAAAAATTCGACATCTTTCATTCTCGCCCTGCCCACATCATATCACCAGTTTCATCTCTTCCAATCTTCTTCTAAATGCTAAGCTACAGTATCGCTGCCACCAGGAAAGCCTCTTGAATATCCCTGCAATATGACATGCTACTTTTTTTTTTGCTTTTATGCTTTTATTAAAAAAAATATTTCTTTTACCTTCTGTATGCGAAGCACTGTAAATAATATCAGGGTGTAAAAACGAATAAACAGCACGGGTGATCCTTAAAAACATTATGCCAAGTGAAATAAGCCAGGCACAAAAGGATACTGTGTGATTACGAGCTACCTAGAATAGTCAAATTCCCAGAAACACGAAGTCAATCAGCGGTAACCAGGGACTATAGGGGGAAGGGGGGATGATGGGGAGTATTGTTTATGGGTACAGAGTTTGTTTGGGATGCAGAAAAGCCCTGCAAATGGACAGCTGTAATGGTCGCATAATCATGCGAATGTACTTATTGCCACTAAATTGTACAATGGTTGTAATGGTAAATTGGATGTTATGTATATTTTATAACAATAACACATTTAAGCATAATGGGAAAAATGAATAAGACATGATTTCAGCCTTCAATGAGCTTTCTGTGTAGGTGGGGTGACTAGACAACCATAAAAAAATGAAAGATGCTCTAATTGGAGTCACAAAATATAGAGAAATCAAAATGCTGGACATTTACATGCTAGATGATATTTCTGTGTACATGGAAAAAATACACAAATCTGAGGAGAAAAAGTGTGCAACGTCACACATACAAATATGCTAACACAATAGATGTGTATCCTCCTCCATTTTTAACACATGTATGCAAAGTGTGAGTGGAAAATTCCAATAGAAACAATACAATTTCTCAGTATTAATGTTGTACATGTTTATTAAAGTATATTGAAACTAATATAAATATTGGGAATATGCACAAAATAATCCCTTTACTTAATTGTCATGCAAAGCCAATTGTCTGAGAACAATAAGGTCATAATATATTAATTGAATCTAGGTAGAAAGTAATAGGATTCAATTGTTTCAGCGATATAGACCCCTAGTTGGTCCACACATATTGTGGGTAGTACTTCAATCTCAGAAAAATATTGGTGACCAAGTCTCATTCTGAGTTAACACTGGTTTTTTTTCACTACCCTGTGCCAACTATTTAAACCTGTAATAGCTTTAAATATAATTCTGTATAATAAAAGGGTAATATGCAAATCAACTGAACAGCAGAATGACCAGTCACTATGACGCCCATCGACCACCAAGGGGAAGACGCTCAGTGCAGGAGGTGCCCCTAGCCTGCAGGCCCCAATCACCTGATCAGGGCCTGCTGGCCAACCTCTGGGCCCCTTCTCCCAGGCGACAGGCTCCAATCGCCTGATGGAGAACGGGGAACAGGGGATGAGTAGCAGTGGGGGTTGGGGCCAGCTGCCAGCAGCTGGAGAAGATGGCCCTGATTGCAGACCAAGCCTAGGGACCATACCTGCACATGAATTTCATGCGCCAAGCCTCTAGTAATTTTATAATGCTTCAGAAGTTAAGTACTTCTTAGGTATAGAGGTAACTAGCAATGCTATGGTGTGATCACTATTATATTTTTTAATTAATTCTGGGAGAAAACATTACAAAGCAATAGTAATAAAAATTGAATAGGCTATATTAATGAAAGCATTTGTTAAACTTGAAGTAGCCCTAACTGGTTTGGCTCAGTGGATAGAGCGTCAGCCTGTGGACTGAAAGGTCCCAGGTTTGATTCCAGTCAAGGGCATGTACCTTGGTTGCAGGCACATCCCCAGTGGGAGATGTGCAGGAGGCAGCTCATCAATGTTTCTCTCTTATCGATATTTCTAACTCTCTATCCTTCTCCCTTCCTCCCTGTAAAAAATCAATAAAATATATATTTTTTAAAAAACTTGAACTAGATAATTTTGGTTTTGATTAAGACAAGACTTATAATATTTTTATCAAGTAGACAATATTTATAACTAATATCCTGTTGATGCCACCAGGTTTGTTTATAGGCCTTAAACTTTATTTTTAAGAGTATTAGGAAGACAAGATCCAGATAAATTAGTAATCAAATAAAAATATTTCCACTTAATTTGCATTGACTGGACAATCTCTCTACATTGTCCTGATGAATTAAGGAATGCATTTTAATTCAAAAATCTCATTTTATGAATTTTTCTGGAGCTAAAGACACAGGTAGAAGACGCATCAGAATGCTCCAGGAGAAGATATTGTTATAAAGGAGGTGTTTACCAAGACACTATAAAATCTTTAAAAATGTGCCTTTGTCATCCAGGGCCTCAGTTTTATAAAAAGTATTGGTAAAATTTCTGAGTAACATACCTTATTTGATTGTTATGAAAATAAAATCAAGAAAGAAAGATCGATTTTGATTTCTTGGAAACTCATATATAAATACAGACACATTATTTAAAACTATCTTAAATTTAAGCTCTTAATTCCACTAATCCCCCAATTAAATCTAAACAACAGACAAAACAGATATTTATTTGTACTCTCAGTCTTATTTGGGGAAGAAATTATACATATTTATGAGACACTCAAGTAACAAAGCAATAGATGCGTACAAGATAAACATGGTCTATTCTTGTAATTAATACTAAATATCCAAGAGCTTATTAAAAATAATTACAAAATACAAAAGGGACAATTCTTAAAAGTGCAATCAACTGGTGGGACATAGCACCAACCAACCAAATGCTGGGGAATTCCTGGAATAGAGAAACTGATGGATGAATGACTGAAGCAGAGCAGAAGGCTGATGTGTGAGAGTCATTGCTCACAACCAAGCCCATTCACACCCAAGCTGAAGGATGAGAAGCAGTCTCAGTGGAAATGTAAGTGATCTGCCTGGAAGAGGCAAAGGCTCCAGGGTGCAAATCCTTCCCTGTAGGGGAGACGGACCAGGCAGCTACCCTAACCTATCCTCTTCCTGACCTAAAGCCTGCCAGGCAAAAGGACCCAATAGCATGCACATGGATGGACACCTGTGCATGAAACAATCGAAAGGTGCAGAAAGGGGAAGGGGGAAGGAATAGAGCATATGATCTCTACTCTTTATCTTTCACAATAAGATATTCTGCCTAAAGTTGATAAAACAAGAATGAGAGACATGGGCAAATCAGCTTAAATATGTCTGTGGTCACAAGTAGAACTGGGCAAAAGTGGTTTCCATTAATGAAGAGATGAAGGGAAGCTGGCAGGAAGGGACCCTACTTTTTTTTTTTCATTTCATACCCATCTGCACTTTAACTTTTTTGCTTTGTGCATATACCTAATGAATTTTGTAAAAGTAGGTCTTCTAAAGAATAAAAACTAGTTTTTCCACAAAATGTGCTGTATACCTGTACAAGCTCACTTTTACAATCCTGTTGGTACAAACCCTTCTCCGAACCTTAATGCCTAAGGTAAACCTATAGGCACAGAAGATCTAGAGATTTAAATAAACACAAATGGTTATATGTGGGAAGGGGAAGAGTAAGAATTTGTTTGTCCCCTGAGCTATTGAGTGTACAGGAAAAAAGGAGAAAAATGGCTCTGCTTCAAATTTTGACATTTTGTTCATTGCGTAGTTTTGCATTACTTTTGATTTTTAAATATGCACTACCATGTTACTTTTCTTTTGTGCCCAACATGAGTGCTTCCCACACCTCTCCCCAGTCCTGCCCTGTAATGGAGGTAAACAATGGGCACCCACACACTTTCGTACGAAACACATTCTCACCTGCATCTGACAGCAATGCTTGCCCTTCTCTTCCCATCATACCACACACATAAATAATATGCTTGGAAATTAAGAAAAGTGTAACTTGACCAAGAGAATTAACTTCTTAGTATATTTAACATCCAAAGGTACATAGATTCCCCCATTAAAAGCTTATTAATTGTTGCCCCACTCGATGTAGCATAAGGCCGATATCTGAACCTGACAACTCCTTCAGAAGGTCCATTGATTATATCTGTAGATCATGATCGTTTTCAAAAGGAGATTCCCTGATGACAATCCGTATAGCACAACCCTCCTTCTGGCACAGAAACAGATGAGACTGCAACCCAGCCACAGTGAGTCGCACATACGCTTACATGAACTAGCAGGTTTCATTTGTTTAGTGCTTAATGGTGTGATGTTTATAGATACAATGATATACTATTTCATATCCACCTCTGAGGTAGGAGTTATCATCTCCCATTAAAATGATGAAGAAACGAAAGATGAGCAAGTTTAAATTACTTTTGCAAAATTACATGAGGAGCCAGGCCTTGAATTCAGGTTTCAGGGTCAATGTTGTTTCCTCAACAATTGTTTCAAAATATCCAAGTACGGTGAGTTAATGTAAGATAAGACAAGGGAACTTAAACTTTTTTAAATATTTGTTTAAAATGTCTGAAATCTTAGCATGAATATGTAATAATTTCTAGAAACAAGGGTGATACAAACACACCATATTTCTATAAGAAATGAAAGAGTAATATTGAAATTGACTGTTTCTCTGGGACGCCTAAGCCACACCAGCCAATAAGAGCGGCTGTATGCAAATTAACCCAGCCAAGATGGAGGCCAACCACCACAGAACTAGATCAAACAGGAGGCTTCAGTTGCACTGGGAGGAAACTGTCTACCTAGGCCGGCTGGGCCTCTACTAAGGCAACATTGTTTCAATTATAGAAGCCACAGACCTGAAGCAAACAGGAAGCTTTGTTACCTGCCTAGGCCTCGGCTTAAAGCAACAGTCTTTCAATTATAGAAGATAAATAAACTCCAGAAACCTGGTTCCAGCCAGCCTTGCTGGGACCTTGGGTCAATGGGAGCTGTGGGCAGCCTGAAAGCCTGAAAGCCATCACCCAGGCTGCCCAGGTACCCCAGTAGGGCCCCAAAACCTGAAGGAGTTGTGGGCAGCCTTAAAACAGCCCTCAGCCTCTCATCCAGGCTGCCCAGGCACCTCAGTAGGGACCCGAACCCTGAATTGACTATGGACAGCCTGAAAACGGCCCTCAGCCCATCACCTAGGCTGGCCACACCCCAGTGGGGTGAGGGTCCACACTGGGGGGCTTGGCCAGCCTGAAAACAGCCATCAGCCCTTCACCCAGGCTGGCCAGGCACGCCAGCAGGTAGACATCCCCTGAAGGGTCCCAGACTGCGAAAGGCACAGGCTGGGCTGAGGGACCTCCCGAGTGCACAAATTTTTGTGCACCGGGCCCCTAGTTTAGTAATAAAGAAAAGCATCTCCAACTTTGGGATAAAGAAGTAGAATCATGGCAATAATTCTTGTAAAGGATAACCCACTAGTGCTCAGGTTATACTACCAAGGGCAGACTGTAAACTGCCTGTTCAGCAGAGATAGAGTGTAATTGCAGAGGTAAATGTCATTTTGTGTAAAAAAAATCTGCATTTTCACATACAGATTTTAGCCTAGCTTTAAGTCAAAATTGATTACCAAATTTGTTATGTCTGGTTTTTTGGTTCTCGAATTGAATTCTGCTTAGATATATTTCCTAATAGTTGAATTTGAAGGCCTTGTTAGCTTTCTATGAAAGTTTTTATTTCATCTTAACTCATATTTCTCAGAAAGAGAATTTTATGACTGAGGATAATTAGCCATATTAAAGACATTCAATGAGGAAACAGACATACATATTAGATTTAGGAAAACCTTCCTATAACTAGAAGGATGATGAGATATTAAAAAAGCAATTGAGGTTGGCAGCAAAAAAATCTCCTTTACTGAATATTTTAAAGAGTAGACAATTATCTTATAGAGAATAGTCTTGAGAATCTTTCTACATACACAAAGCTGTTCTTGTCTCTGTTTTTGTTCTATTTTTATTTTTTTGGTTTGATTGTATTTTTCTTTGATATTTTCCCCTAATCTTAGAGAGTTGGTCAAAACAAAGCAGTAGGCAAAATTTAAAGTCAATTGAACAGAAATCTATAAATTTGCAAGTTTTCTTAACCCTTAGTAGGGACTCATAATTGCAACAGAAGCAGCATGCTGAGGACTCTAGAAGGGTCTTAGCCGGCAGTGGGAATGCATCACTAAATGTAAATCGTTTTCTGTTTGTCTCAGGTGGACAGGTCTAATATCCCAGGAGGTGACAGAACATCAGCCACTCCCACCTTTACCTAAGATGTTGCAGAAAAAGAACCAAAGGCAGGAATAGAATCTGGATCAATCCTGATTGACAGATGACCAGATGCCAAAGGAAACCTACTATGAGCCATGCTGTCTTTGCCAACCACCTGTCTTTGCCAGGCACCGGCCTGAAAAATCTGTGCACTCGGGAGGTCCCTCAGCCCAGCCTGTGCCTTTGCCAGCCAGCAATAATAAACAAAACAACAGTTATTTTTTTTCCTCTGAAAATGAACAAGCAAAGCAAATTTGCTTATAGCTCAAAAGAATCTTATTCATAGGAAATCTTGAAGCTGACAAGCTGAAATCTGAGCTACAGAAGCAACAGCATTTGGCACACCCAGGAGTATACCCATATCCACCTCTGAAAAATGGGTGCACGAATAACACTAATGCTCTAAGCTATTGAAGTCCCAGCACATACCCCATGCACTTCACATAATGTGCGTTCAGAAAGTGGCTGATACATGATGAAATGAGTCTACTCTTGCTATTTCACATACTTTTAAGAGATCAAATTGGAGTGTTCTCCTTCTGCCTCTTTAGTAAGTTCCTACAGGTTTTTCAAGGTCTATTTCAATGATATCTTTCTTGCCCAGCCATTGTGGTTCAATGGTTGAGCATCCAATTATCAACCAGGAGGTCACGGTTAGATTCCCAGGCAGGGCACATGCCGGGTTGTAGGCTCAATCCCCAGTAGAGGGCATGCAGGAGGCAGCCGATCAATGATTCTCTCTCATCATTGATGTTTCTATCTCTCTCTCCCTCTCCTTTCCACTCTGAAATCAATAAAAATATATATTTTTTAAATTCCTTTCTTAACTCCCCAGAGATCTCTGCTCATGCCTGCATTACAACATTTATCATACTGAGCTGTCATTCTAGAGCAGTGCTATCCAATAGGATAGCCACTGATCACCTAATTGGTTAGTGTGATAATGAACAGAATTTTAAATAATTTTCATTAGTTTAAATTTTTTAAAAACACATAGTTCAGCTATCAAAATACTTTTAAGCGCATTTGGAAAAACTTGGGAATGTAAATCTTCTTCAGCCCTAAAATGTATGAAATCGAAATGCAGATCAAATATCCTCCATGAAAATTTAACATCCACATTGAGAATCTGTAAGAGTAAAATACAAACCAGATTTCAACAACTTAGTACAAGACAAAGAATGGAAAATAGTTAATTGATTTTATTTTATATTGAATGCATGTTAAAATGCTGATACTTTGGATATAACAAATTAAATATATCATTAAGTTTAATTCCACCTGTTTCTTTTTACTTTTTTAACATGCTCCTAGATAATTTTAAGTTACACATGAGGCCTGAATTCTATCGCTATTGGGCAAGCACTGTTCTAGTCATTCTATGAACACTCTCTAAATGCTACTCATGGCCCTAGCTGGTTTGGCTCTGTGTATAGAGCTTTGACCTGTGGACTTAAGGGACACAGGTTCAATTCCAGTCATCAGCACATGCTGGGGTTGTGGGCTTGAGGGGGCATGAAGGAGGCACCAATCAATGATTCTCTCTCATCATTGATGTTTCTATCTCTCTTTCCCTCTCTTCCTCTCTGAAATCAATACAACAATCCTATATAATAAAAGGGTAATATGCAAATTGACCCTAACAGCAGAACAACTGGTCGCTATGACACATACTGACCACCAGGGGGCAGACACTCAATGCAGCAGCTGCCCCTGGTGGTCAGTGCACTCCCACAGGGGGAGCTCTGCTCAGCCACCAGTGAGGCTGATGGCTACCAGTACAGCAGTGGTGGTCGGAGCCGCTCCTGTCTCCTCAGCAGAGCTAAAGGTGTCTGACTGCAGCTTAGGCCTGCTCCCCACTGGCAAGTGGACATCTCCTGAGGGCTCCCAGGCTGCCAGAGTGATGTCTGACTGCCAGGTTAGGCCTGATCGCCCGGGGGAGCAGGCCTAAGCCAGCAGGTGGACATCCCCCAAGGGATCCCAGACTGCGATAGGGCACAGGCTGGGCTGAGGGAACCCCTGAGTGCACAAATTTTTGTGCACCGGGCCTCTAGTATATTTATATTTAAATAAAAATAAGTAAATAAATAATAAAAATAAATTAACACCATGCTACTCATGGGATTAAGCATTTTATGTTAAACCTGTTTTACCAGTAAGGAAACAGAGAAGCCTTTAAAAAGATAAAAAAGTCACATAGCATGCCTAGGAGGACAGGTAAAGTGGGTTCGAACCAGGTCTCCACGACTTCCTAGCCGCAGTCTCACCCCCTCTTTTTCTCCAGTGCCTCCATGTTAGCTTGCCCATCAGACCATAAGCTGCTCCTGCACACAAAGACCCTGCCTCAATCATATGTATGTCTTTACCAACTTTGACCTGGTCAGCAGCTCATGGATTTGTATTTAATGAATTAGACACAGTGAATGGATGAAACAGGGTTACCCATGTAAATATATTTATAACTATAAAGGAATTCATATAATGTTAAATTCAAGTTCAAAAATATACAGAGGATGAAAACACATCTGATTTGTTGGGAAGGACTACAGAACTCTTTAGCTGTGGTTACATCTGACCAAAGACGTAGGGTCCTTTTCGAAGAAGGCACGTGCATTATGACCATGAAGAGTTTAGCCTAGTGACAAAAGGTCAGGCTCCTGGGAAACCAGGCGGCGAAAAAGGGTGTCTACTGAAGGAGTAAAGGATATCAATGAATTCATTAGTGAATTAATTAATTCAGATATTGCACACATCTGAATTTTTAGAGTTCAATATTATTGAAGCTGCTCAAATCAGAGCAGCGATAACTTTGTGTGAACAGTTAGAATGATTTTATATCCTTAGGTTTATATTTCACAGCAGACATTTTAATGGACACAATAGACACATATTTCTCAACCCCATTCTGTGGCCCTTGGTCTGCCACTAAGGAATGCCTTATGTTGAAACATGGATTTGTTTTATGAGAAAAATAAAATAACTCAGCATATGAATATAAAAATGATAGTCTTGATATTTCTCTTAGATTGAAAGCTTTTATAATGCTATTTTCTTGTCATTTATTTCTGTCCTTAATGGCTATCCCTAAGAATAAATTCAATTCAGCTCCACCAAAACTGGCCAAATGCCTGCTAGGTGATGCTTATTGAGCTAGGTGACAGTTATTAAAAAGTAAGGAAGGTAATCATACTTTACCAAGTGTCCTCTTTGATATTTCAGCACCCAACTGGCACCATATATAGTTATTACAATAGTATGACTATGATTGTCTAACCACTATACTGTACACCTGAAACTAATATGAAATAATAATGAATATAAACTGTAATTAAAATATTTTAAAATAATTTTTAAAAATAAATTCATTTTCTAAAAACTAATAAGAAACTTCTCCAGATCACTGTTTCATCATTTCTTTCCCTTCTTACCCACTCCTGAAAATGAGTCATTTCTCTTGGAATGGCAATATGAGGAGGAAAAACAAGTTTGTAAAGAAGCAACCTTAAAATGAAAAAGAAGACTAGAATCACCGTACAGCCACAAATAGAAACTAGAACAAACTGTGCAGGACATGAGAAACGAAGTATAATGCTAGAGTTCATGGTCTGGTCATTCTTTCTAATCATTAAAAAATAAAATCAGTCTCCTACTAAGACACCTGCAGTCATTTTAAAACTTCAGATGGTTCCAGTTTGCAATGCTCATCTATCTGAATTTCTTTTGGGCAAGATAACCTAGACATGTCGGATGTACCGACTGCTAGTCTAATTCTGTCCTTAATGGCTATCCCAAAGAGAAAAGATCTCAGTAGTAGTTAACTGTGCCAATTAGTTATCTATTTCTGACATCTATTTAGAAAAATGTTTTAGATTATTTTGTCAAAAATAGTTTTTGTCTCCTATTTAAGAAAAAATATATACTCTTTCCTTCATTGCTTCTCCCCCTCCTCCAAGGAAAGAAATTGTCCTTGAACAGGGGCCAGACTAAAACCTATTCAAAGCATTATAGTGACACATCAAAGCAAGAAGAGACTGGGAAATTAATTGCAACAATTTCTTTTGAACCCTCTAACAAGTGCTTTAACTGGTGTGTAGGAGTGTCGAAATCCAAGATGCAAAAGGGGAGGACTTTGAAAGAAGAATACAAATTGGAATGCGGCTGACCATTTGGATTTATTTCCTTGTCTAGTAAAATTAGCAAGCAGTGTATTCCAGGAAAACCCATCACTTACCAACCAACTAAAGGGCTGTTTCCCTCCCTCCTCCCCCCCCCCCCCCCGCCCCACTAAGAACTCTTTCCAAATGTGAGAGCTAGAAGTTGGAATCTTTCAACTTCAGGCAAGCAATACTGAATAAAATAGCTGTCGTAAAAAGAATTATATACAATTAACTAGTCAATAGCATTATACAAATTGGGAAATCTGTCCTGATTATTTTTAAAGCTCTTATGTTATCCACTCTATAATAGAAATAATATTTCTTATATAAAAAAAAAAGAAAATAACCTCATTTTCAATTGCTTTTAAAACAAAATAGCCCTAGCCAGTTAAGCTCAGTGGATAGTATGTCATCCTGCAGACGGAAGGGACCTGGGTTTGATGCTGGTCAAGGGCACATACCTTGATTGCAGGCTCCTCCCTGGTGGGGGCTCATGCAGGAGGCAACCAATCTATGTGTTTCTTTCACATCCATATTTTTTTCTCTCTTTCCCTCTCTCCTCCACTTTCTCTAAAAATCAATGGAAAAATATCCTCAGGTGAGGATTAGGTAGATAGATGATAGATAGATAGATAAGCAAATAAACAAACAAATATAAAATACTTAGAAATAAATTTGGTCAAGGAAGTTAAAGATCTCTACATTGAAAATGTGTATGTCTCTAAGTATGAATGTATAATTGAATATTATTCATACTATAAAAGAAGGAAATCCCAACATTTGAACAACGTGGATGAATTTTAAGGCATTGTGTTAAATGAAACAAGTCAGCCAGAAAAATGCAAATACTATGTAATCTGACTTATATGTGGAATCTAAAAATGTTGAATAAAACAAAGAATATAATGTTGGTTAGCAGGGGTTGAGGAGTGGGGAAAATGAGGAAACATTGACCAATGAATACAACCTTCCAGTTCTAGAATAAGTTCTGAGAATCTAATGTGCAGTGTGCTGATTATAGTATACTCGAAAGTTGTTAATACAGTAGACCTTAAATGTGCTCACCACACACACATGAAAAGCTAATTATATAAAATGATGGAAGTGTCAACTAACCTTATATGGGAATCATTTCACAATATTTCAAAGCATCACATTGTACACCTTAAGTTTACACAGGTTATGTCATTTATATCTCAATAAAGCTGGGAGGATTTAATTTTTAAAAGATGGATAGGTTTTATCATTTTCTGAAGTTATATAAAAGGGAGGAAATTTCATTCACATGAAAATAATTTGAAACAGTTTTATAATTTTATATTTCAAATTACTGCATTTTATTTTATGCTCAGCTGTGTATTTGAAAAGACAAACCTTTAGCTAATATTGTTAGTTATCACGCATATAGAAATATACATTCAAATAGTGTAGAAAGTACAAATAGAAAACTAATATCTCCTAGTTCTACTCCTCAGAGATATCATATTTGATAGTGTCTATTTTTAGTTCTGGGGTTATTCACACTGCAACTAAATTATTTATTTACCTCAGAAAGGGCATAAATTTTGAATGCTTATTAAAAGCTGGAATCTATATATATATATATAAAAGTCTAAGCAACCATTATGACCAGACAACCAGACAATTGGCCAGTAGCTATGACGTGTAATGACCACCAGGGGGCAGACACTCAATGCAGGAGCTGCACTCCCTGTGGTTAGTATGCTCCCACAGCCAACCTCCCACGGCTAGCCAACCTCCTGCGGTCCCCCCCCCTGGCCGGCCTCAATCGGCCCTGATTGCCAGCCAGGCTGAGGGATCCTACTCATGCACAAATTTGTGCACCAGGCCTCTAGTTGTGTATAAAACGCTGTGGTAAATTGTGTTATCTTTTCTAAGAAGAATTGCCCCATCAAACCTTTTAGAAATAGATTTTATTGAAATTTTTGCAAAGAACCCAAAAATATAGATATTTTTATAAAAGTTGTTTTTAGTACCTAACACAACCATGAATAGCTTCACTGTAACCATTATTAAGCATACTAAAGGCCTAATGCACGAAATTCATGCAAAAGTAGGCCTTCTTTCCCTGGCTGCCAGCACTGGCTTCCTTCTGGTACCTGAGACCCAGGCTTCCCTCTGGCCACTGGCACGCATCTGGGACCTGGGCTTCCCTCGCAGACCCGGCTTTGTCTAGAACAGAAGGACAGCCGGAAGGACATCTGGTCTAATTAGCATATTATAATTTTATTATTATAGATATTAGAATATTCATGCCTAGCTGGTGTTGATCAGTGGTTGAGCATCGACCCATGAACCAAGAGGTACCCTGGTTCTATTCCTGATCAAGGTACATGCCCGGTTGTGCGCTCAACCTTGGCAGTGGGGTGTGCAGGAGGCAGCAGATCAATGTGTCTCTCTCATCGATGTTTCTATCTCTCTACTCCTCTCCCTTTCTCTCTCTCTCTGAAATCAATAAAAATATATTTTGAAAATATTCATGTAAATCTATTTGAATAAATTTCATGCCTTGTAAAACCTGAAGTACCTTAAAATTGATGCATTGTTAGACTATTTTAAGAAATAAATTTGCATTAAGACCAGCTTTATCAGAATTCATGAAGATTAGATTGTGGCATAAATGTACATACTATAAATGCTGCCGGAATGAAAAGAAAAACAATCTAAGAATGGATAAATTCCTGTTGGATGTACTGATACCAGTTCATATTCTGGGATCATCATGAAAGCATTCATTAGCATTGTCTCCTCTTATCTTTCAAGCACATAATTGAACTCAATCAGAGCATTTTCTCCAGTCATTAAAAGTAAGAATTCAAATAAGAAAGAAAAAAGTTCTTTGAGTATGGATGACAATTTTTTTAAAAAATGAGCAGCTGATTAAATTAATCCACTATGAAAATTTTAAGTTGAATAGCTGGTTTAGTGTTGTTTTAAACTCCCCTTCCCCACTAAAATATAACTGATTGGTTGATTTACTGTTTTATTTTTTAATTAATATAGATAGTAATTTAACTTGGCCAAAGATCTCAGAGCAGAACAGAATTTCTTAGCTTTAGGTGAAAACAAGATTATGATGCTATCAAATAACAGAAAATCACTCTTCTGTAAGTTATCCTCTGATTCCCATTTTTTAAAATAATATAATGAAGCTTTATTTTTTATTGAGCATAAAAAATCAAAATCTTAAAAAAAAGGAAAGAGCCCTTTATAATTCTTATGCTGATAAAAATAACATGCACATCATCCCCATCCTTGACCAAAACATTGTTTGAAATTAATCAGTGTGATATGATAGCCCTGAGGCCAAGCATTGGGAGAATATACTAGTGAGTGGATTGTAGCGCCAAGCACACTGCAAATGTGCACGGTGCCTTCGGAGTTAAAAGAAGAGGCTCACTAGTCTCTGTGTTATTCAGAAAGACCAGCATTTTTGTCTACTTCCAATTATAGAACGGATATAATAACAGGTTATCAATACCAAGTGTCATGGCTCCTTTTATGTGTCAACTGACTTAGACTATGGTGCCTAGTTGTAGGGTCAGATACTAGTGGTAAAGTAGCTGGGAAAGTATTTTTTAGATGTGATTGATATTTACAGTCAGTAAATTGAATAAAGCAGATCACACTTCATAATGTGGGTGGACTTGGTCCAATCAGTTGAAGGCCTTCTGAGCAAAGACTGAGGTTTTCCTAAGAAGGAAGTCTGCCAAAACACAAGATAGAACCCTCTCTGAGCCTCCAGTCTGTTGGCCTGCCCTACAGATTTTGGAGCTCCAGCCCCAAATTCCTTAAAAATAAGTACTGCTCAGTAGATGATAGATAGATAGATAGATAGATAGATAGATAGATAGATAGATAGATAGATAGATAATAGGTAGATGGTAAATGATAGGTAGATGACAGATGGATGACAGATCCCACTGGTTTATATATGTGGGGAATTCTGACTAATATACCAAATTGGTATAGGCTTTTATTACCTTTTTAGATCAGGGGTAGGGAACCTTTTTTCTGCCAAGGGCCATTTGGATATTTATAACATCATTTGAGAGCCATCCAAATTATAAACTTAAAAATGAGCGTGCTGTCCTAACCAGTTTGGCTCAGTGGATAGAGCGTCGGCCTGCGGATTGAAAGCTCCCAGGTTCGATTCCGATCAAGGGCATGTACCTGGGTTGTGGGCACATCCCCAGTGGGAGGTGTGTAGCAAGCAGCTGACTGATGTTTCTCTTTCATCGATGTTTCTAACTCTCTATCCCTCTCCCTTCCTCTCTGTAAAAAATCAATAAAATATATTTTTAAAAATGAGCCTGCTATCTTGGGTTGAACATTTAATTAACTCACCCCTAATGTCTTGACAGGGTCAGACCAACTGATTTTGAGGGCCTTATACAGCCCGTGGGCTGGACGACCCCCACTCTTGCTTTAGATAAAGGCTTTTATTATTGAAGGAGATGATGAAAGAGAACGGAAGGGAAAATAAAGGGGGAGTTTATTATGCAAGATGATGTAAAGGAATTTCCTGGGTGGAAAAGGAGCAGCATGCGAAGTCGCCTCCGTTTTTTGACTGTGGGCTCCTGTCAGACAGGGAAACGTGTGCTACTCGTGCCCTGAGAGTAAGCTGCTAACATCTGGCAGAGGCCGTGCGGAGGGGTGGAAGGGATCAGGGGTGGGTGCCTCACAACTGTGCCAAACAAGTCAATGTTTGACAAGGCTCGGTTAAGCTAAGATCATACATTTGAACTTTGTAAAAACCTAACTCTGTCTTATATGCCTTTGACCTCATCTCTACCCACCCCCCTGTCCACCCAGCCTGAGCAATCTAGGAAAAGCCCTTTTTAAAAATCTCACTCTCCTGGCTGGTGTGGCTCAATGTTTGAGCATCAACCCATGAACCAAGGGTCATAGTTCGATTCCCAAGCAAGGCACATGCCCAGGTTGCAGGCTCAATTCCCAGTAGGGGTAATGTAGGAGGCAGCCTATTAATGATTCTCTCTGGTCACTGGTGTTTCTCTCTCTCTCTCTCTCTCTCTCTCTCTCTCTCTCTCTCTCTCTCTCTTCCTTCCTTTCTGAATTTAAAAATATATATATAATTTTTAAAAAATCTCACTCATCAGGGCAAAGGAGATTATGACTGGTACACTGATCCTTTACAGAAGAAATGGGCCAAGATTCGGTTACGACAAACAACTAGAAAAGGTTAGTGCTCTAGCACAGGGAGAGAGCAAGGAGAAATCCAGTGAAGCTGGACTCAGGTGTCAACACCCTTACAAATCTCTTACAGTTTCACACATTCCCTGCTTCTCTTAAAATCACTCATTTCACATGGAAACAGACTAAGATGCATCCCAATGTCAAACTAATAACTGACAACTGCACAGTGATTCCAGTTCATAAAGCACGTTCAGATAGCCTTATCCACACAGCAGTCACTAAGGTTGACAGTCAAGTCTTGTAATTAGTCCCTTTTATCGGTGGGAAAACTGAGGCTCAGTGTTAATTTAATTTGCCACAAAATGGAGTTGGGATGTGAGCCCAGATTTTTGAGTGTAAGTCCCGGGCTTTTCCCTCTTAGTATAATACTGTTATTATCAATATTGCTGATCATGAATTCTGTAATAAGACCACTAGTATCAGTATGTCAGTTTCACCTGAACTCCGACAGGCTAAGCTCTCTGAGACTCAGTTCCCTCCATTTAAATGGAGGTAGTAACAGTTCTTGCTTTATAAATAATATAAAACATGCGAATCACTTAGCAAAATGTCTGATACATAGAAAACACTCAATAAGTGTTAGCCATCATTATCTTAGGGACTAAATTAAATGGTTGTGCAGGAAATTAATTTAGTCGTTTCCTGCCCAAAATGTTTTAGACAAGTATAGGGAACACAGAATCAAACACGATGGCATCTAATAGGCACAGCACACTTGCTTTTGCTCAGAAAACTATACCTCAAGCCAGCTCCTCATTTTTTAAATAAAGTTGATTTGAACACAGGCACCCCCATTCATGGACACATCATCCCTGGCTGCTGGTGTGTCCATGGTAGAGCTGAGCAGATCCAACAGAGGCTGCATAGTCTAAAATATTCAGTATATGCCCCTTATGGGAAAAGCTTGCCAACCTCTGCTTTAAATCAATGTTAAAAATGGAAACAAAACAACCGAGCAAGATATGGGTTGTGAAGTTGAACTGAGGAAACAGGAAGGGACTATGAGACATTGGTAAATCAAGAAAGCCAAGGAGCTGCTTTTCCAGTTCTTTCATCCAATCGGGAAACGGTTGCTGGCTGTTTATAGTGTGCAAAGCTTCATTTCTACCATCAAGATGTACTCATTGGCCCTCCTACGAAATTGTGTTTTGTTTCTAAAAGCATTTGGAAAATGATGAGAACTTACGAAATGACTTTCTCAGCACCTGCTTTTAACGTAGTTGAAACGAAAAGACCAGACGACCTGTGAGGCTGGTACTGAAACATAGTAGGTACTCAGGAGATGATGACATTGACAACATAGTAAGAGCTTTGTGTATCCTAAACACTCAGTACAGGGAGCCACTCAGGGAATTCCCTGATATCCCCAGAGCTAGCTCATGCACTCTGGTTGACTCTGCAGAGTGACAAGCCACGTTATCAAAATGAGAGTCGTCTGAAAAGCCAGATGTATTCCTCAGCTTGTTTACAATCCAGGAAATAATAAACCAGCGTACACTCCAACACAGGCAGAACACAGTGGCTCTGTGTTCTACCAGCTGTGTATTCTTGGCAAATTATTCAACTTCTCTAACCTGTTTCCTTTTGAGTAAAATGAAAATAAATACCTACCTCATAGAGTTGTTGAAGGATTAAATGAGATAATCTTACGGTTGTTATTACCATCTGTTTTCCCATGAAGACTATAAACCGCATTTACAACTTCACTATCAATATTCTCCCCCAGATTAGAGTCTCTACAGGACAAACAAATGATGCCAATTCAATACAAATCTAGTCAACAAGCATCTATTAATTATCTATGGTGTACAAGGTACTATGCTAGGCACTACATGCAATACAAAAATGGGTGAAAAACACTGAGTCAGGAGTAAATAAGGCATATTCGTACATACACACACAATCTGGTATAAGTGAAATATATTATAATAAAAATATAAAAAAATAGCTAAATGCAACCAAAGGCTTTTATCAGGATGAGGTTGAGGAATGTCATAGAAAAAGTTGCATTTAAGCTTGCTTTGCAGGATCTGAAAAGCAGGTCAGTGTTGCCCTGTATAATCGATTACTAATAGTAAACTGTGAATAATTCCTTTTCAAGTATAAATTGGAGGAGATCCAAGGCACTCCCAACACAACACATCTTCCATTAGCGTGGGTCTGCCTTCTAGAGAGAGAAAGGGCCAACTTCCTGTCAGGACCAGGGCTGTGGCTGTCCCATCCACAGGCTCATCTTCAGGAAGCCCAGAAAGAAAAGCCTTGAAAGGATTTGCTTCCCCACAAAGTTTGGTCCGTTTTCACAAAATTTAAGTTCGCATATGAGAGTATTTCTTACACACGAGTGTCCCAGGCTGTCCACGTCATGACAGGAAGCCTGAGAGATGCCGAAGGACGGTGGTGGACAAAGGGCAGAAAGAGTAGTGACAGAAGAAAGCGAGCCTTCATTAACCTCCACGTCCTATCAGCTACCTATCACTGACCTGCCTTAACCTTACTTACTTACTTACTGAATGCCAAGTGTTGTGGTGAACATGTAGAGGCAGAGAGGGAATAAAACAGGGACTTCACCTTGGAAAAGTGTCTAATCTGGTCATCAGACCCATGTATTGGATCGGTCTCTCAGGTAGAACTAATGGGAAGCAGAAGCAACCAGAAGGTAGAAGGCGAGCAAAGAGACTGCTAAGAATCTGGGACTGTGGGGAATTGAACCATAGCAATGTGACTAGAAAGAGGGGAACTGTAATAATAGGAGGGGGACAAAGAATAGATTACCTTGAAATTAGGGGAAACAATTCGGTATTTTTTAAAAAGAAAAGCCAAATAAGAAGGAAAAGTACCACCACTAACAACGAAGCAGAAAACAGGATTGGAACAGTGGGGAGAGATAATGAGTTTAGTTCAATTGCATTGAGCCCTAGCATCCTGAAATGGCACAAAATGTCTAAGGAGTTTGTGACTCATGGTGGAAACAGGCTAAGAAAGTCAGCAGAGCTGCCCCACTGCTGTCTAGGAGAACTGTCTCCTGCAAGAGAAGAGGTAAGAGAGGTGAGAGGTAGGTGGGAGGGAGAGTCACTTCCTGCTGACTCAACACTGCAGTGCTACTGTTGACAAGGCTGGCTCCTTCCTGCACAGAATCCTACCACGGCCACTGGCACTGCAAGTGTCAAAATTACTGCCCACCACTTTGCTGCCTGAGTCTTCTGGGATAGTTAGATGAGGAGAGACATGGAGAACTCTGTGTGTGTGTCTGTGTGTGTGTGTCTTTTGCATGCGCGTGTGTACACACACACACACACACATTCCCCAGGGCTCATGCCTGCCGTGTATCTGAACAGCTCATTAAAAAAAAAAAAACATTTCAAAGCATCTTGAAATATAGAGTTTCATTTGGTTTCTTCCTTCCGCGTGAAAATAAACTCTGGTTTTTTATGATAGTTTTGTAAGAGCTTGACTCTAGACCCAAACACTAATTATGCAAATAATAAAGTTCCTGAGTCTGTATAAATATTAAATATTATTTAAAATAAATCATAGGGGCTCTGGTTTAAGAAGAAGAACACAGCATACCCATGTGCCCTGGTAGATAACAGATGGGGTGGACTGGTACACAAATTAGAGAAGAGGAAACCACAACCCAACACACCAGAGGAACCCGGGTTCTTCAAATAAGCCAAAAATTCATACACATCCATATACACAAAGCACACTGGAATGATAATCATGGTCTTTTGTGAAAGAACTGCATTCAGAATAGCTTGGGAAACTGTGCCTTTTGCCTTCTCACTCAATAAACCTGGGCCTGAGATTTTCTTGCTAAAAAATGTGGGTGATCTGAATGAAAAAGCTTCCTGCCAAGAATTTTGATGCCAGAGAGAGACTAAGAAACTCTAGATCTCAAATGTAAGCAGAAAAAAAGAAGAAATAAATCAAGGAGGCAGCTCTGACCAGACCCTCACACCGAGGAAGTCTTCTTTAACATGACCTGGCATCAGCCCGTCCCCTTGAAATACTCCTACCTGTCAGCCTGGAGGTTTGCTGGAGGAAAAAATGATCCATCCACTGACCCAGAACCATATAGGGTGGCCCAGGAAAGAAACAGATTCCCACAACCACAGTAAAATCACTGATCAGCTGCCTGCTCCAACCTTGACTCATGTTAATAAATGTGAATACTACAATAGACCACAGTGGACCACATGGATGTGTGAGGAAAACTAAGAGCAAGAAAGAGAAGACAAAAAATGACTAAACAGAATTAATGAGCCATGAAAAAATAAAATAGAAATCATTCTGGGACTAGCAGAGTACTTTAAAACTTCTCTGCTCTCAAAGAGATCTACATCCATAAAACAGGAGAAGATTGCAAGGAAAATGAAGTATAATGGGATTGGATCCCCTTACCCCCATGCTTTATTTTTCTCACCACATTCTAAATACGGAAATACAAAACAAGGCTAAAACTATGGGTGATCTGAAGGAGAAACTTTCCTGCCAGGAATTTTGATGCCATAGAGAGCTGAAGAATGAGATGACAATATGAAATAGATTACAGCATTGTTGATCCCACTACAAATAGTGACAGCAAAATGAAGCTAGAAGTTAGAGATGCTGATGAGAGTAATGATTCTGGGCATCTAAGATACTTGAGGAGGACAGTAACAAAAGGTTTTCCCCATCACATTCTGCACTTATTTTACTCATAATCAGCTATAGATGAGTGCATTCTTTCTAGGTATAGTGGGATATAAAAGTAGGGTGGTGGTTTTTTTTTTTAAGTAGAATAAAAACAACAAATTCTTAAAATTAAAAATATGGTTTCCAAAATTGAAAATTAAACATTAAACAAATATAATAATAAAGTTGACATGACTGAAGATCTAAGAAGTGTTGTCCTTGTGTACAAAAGTATTGTAAATGTAGTGTAAAAAGAAAAAGACAAAATATGAAATAATCTCAAAGACATGGAAGGCAGAGATAGGGAATCCAATATCTATCAAAGATTTTCAAGAAGGAGAAAATAGAGACAATAAGGGGAAGAAGAAAACTAAAACATAACTGAAGAAAAATTTTCCAAGCTAAAGAATGATGAGACTTTAATGGAAAGGAAGACCTACAGGATTAAACAAAAGAAACACACCAAGAGACATGATAGAGAAGTCTTATCATTCAGAGGATAAATAATAGAAGAAAAAGCCAGGTGACCTCAAAGAAATAAGACACATCAGCCCTAACTGGTTTGGCTCAGTGGATTACGTGTATATGTGAACACGCTTAGAAAATATCTAGAGAGATTCATAAAACTCTTCAACAATATTTATCTACTGGGGAATAGTTAAAGAAGTAAAACAACATAGTTTTGCTTCCTAATTTGTAAACTTCCTTATCGATTAGATTTTTTTTAACAAGCCTGTATTTACCACAAAATTAAGAAAATAGTCAGAGGCTAGGACCTCTTACTCCTAAAAAATGAGATTTCATTCTCTACATCTTTATAAAAAGTCCTGCAACAGTGTATGATTTACTTCCTAGGTTGACTTTTAACAGACTGCTTGCCAAAACAACATTTATCTCTAACTGGAGATACCGATTACACACTATCAAGCATCTTAACAATTTCATCATTAATGAGCTACGCCCTTTATAATAGGAAAAAAATTAAACTGTATCTGTAAAGGAACTGTCTTCTTTGCAGATTATTTGCCCTACTATCTAAGATTCCTAACCTGAATTAACACACCCAGTGGTTTAATGGGTTGGGGGTTGAAAGAGAATGTGTCTAATTTATTTCATATTGATTTTTAAACGAGCTATAAATGGTTAGAGGGCCCTGCCTACACCATAAGGAGTATAATCAAGAGATCATCATAAAACTAGAGAGACTACCAGGTGCCACAACTTTGATTTCTGAAAATCAAAACGCAGGGGCCTGCCTGGAAAAAAAAATGGCAATATGCTGATTTCAAAATGTGTCTTGAACAAAAGGAAGTATGATAAAATTTTATGTTCAGTATTATACAAATTGGCTGGGGTGGGCACAAGTGTAGCAGAAATGGGATTAGTGCTAATTCAACTAAAGATGCCTCAAAAGAACCTTGAACAAATAACCACGGTGAGTTACTCTAAATATCACTCAACTATGAGTTACCCTAAAAAACATTCAAGGCAAAAGGATTCTCTGCATTGACTAATTCAGAATTCTCCACAGGTTCTATTTGCTTAACCTCACCTAAGTTATTGGCTACTAAGTCATGTGATAAAAAATAAGCTTAAACTTAAAGTAGTTATGAAAATCACTTATTTATACACAGTAGAGCAAAAAATGGACAAAATATGTTATCATGGTCAATTGTGATGCAAATGAAAATCTGGTTAATTGGATCCCTTATACCACTTTGAGGATCATAAAAACAGCAACATAAGGATGTGTAAGGCTCCCAAGCTGGAGCTGAGAGAAGTTTTAGAATGTCTTCAACAATATTTTGAGAAAGGCAGCATTATTAACATGGGTACAGAGTCACTCAAGTAGAGTTGAAGGACAACTATCATTGGAAAGCCTACTTTTGACATTTGCGGGGTGTTATTTTTTAATAGAAGTTTCTTCACTTTATTGTAAGATTCAACGTAGAAAAGCAAGCCTTTAAAACTTAAAGTTTACTCTGACTATGAAAAGCATCATCAGGTAGAGGCACTTTTGGCACCTAATACTATACTTGGAACTTGTACCATTTTTAAACTTGAAAACAGAAACCTAAAGGATTGGGAAACCCTGTGGCCAGTGCCTCTGCTGTGGGACCAGCCCAAAAAGAACTCCTCCAGCAGAAAGTGGTAGCTGGGCAGCCTGCTCCAGAAAGAGGTGTTTCTAGAGGAAAGGTGGAGAGTGCGACAACCAGAGGGGAAAACTTCTAAAAGGAAATTATCTTTCTTTTATGTCTTGTGGAAGACAAAAATTCAGCTTCCAAAATAGTTTCATATTTTTGAGGATAACCCAAAGGGTTGAGGGCAGAAAAGGGTATTAGTGAGAATAAGGCAATTGCCCCTCAGAATCCCACAATGGCTCAGAGGGAGAACGTACCACACAGGCATTGGCTATGTCAGAGCAATGATGTCCCAGGTACTGTCCTACACACAGGGGATACAACAGTAAACATACTGATTAAAATGTCTGCCCCAAAGAACCTAAAGTCTGCTGGCTCCATGGATCTTCAAACATTTGAAAACATAGTTCATATGTGTGTAGGACATATACTTCAATGTTTCGTGCTCATATGAAGTAGTGAACAGCTTATATTAATGCATGTATCCTAATCAGGGGCAATCATTATCTCCTGGGGGCAAAACTTAGTTCTGGAGGATCAAAAAAAGCTTATATATTACATGGTTTGTGGTCTTCCAAAGTTCAAGCTACCAGATGAAATCTTATCCTTAGTATTTAATTATTCCCATCAAATGGAATTAAATTAAAATTTTCTACTGGGCGGCAGTAATAAAAAAAGTGTTGAGACACATTGTGATATTGTGCCAAGACTCACCACCTATGTTTCAGGAATACCCCAGCCCAGTTTTGCAACCGCTGAGGGTTGCAAGTCCCTCAAAAGCTTGTCACTAAATAGGAACCACCCACAGCACAGCACCGCCATGGAGAACCGTCAGAAAAGATAAGCTCAGGAAGGAGAACAGAGACTAGAAAAGAGGCTATGATTATTTATCCTAAGAAACATTTTTACAAAAAAGAAAAACTCATGAGAAATCAGCATTTGACTTCATTGGTGGGTGGGGAAAGGTGTGTGACGCACCAGTGATTCCTAACAATTAAGAGTTTATGCTTTCACAGATGATTAAGTGATCTTTCACTAAGGTTGATAAATGGAGCGATTCAAACAAAGATGGAAGCAACAAGCCAAGCTCTATACCCAAGAAGGCGAGGGTTGAAGAGGGGGCATTTCCTGCTGAACATGTCAGTACCACGATGACCAGTTCAGACCTTGTGGGGGAGATTACATTAACTTCCTTAGAGGAATGATTCTGGAGCTCATGAGAGACACCAGTCTGGTCCCATAGCCCTGCTCACTCTCCTCTCCACCCCATTCCACTCTTCTTGCTAAAGGAGCATTCCCTAGAGAAGCATAGAAATTCTGTAACCACACACACTTCTCTCTCTCTCTCTCTCTCTCTCTCTCTCTCTCTCTCTCTCTCTCTCTCATACACACACACACACACACACATACACATACACACATGCACACATGCCTTGCAGAAAATTTGTACACTTAAGAAATAGTGCCCTTTTTTCCCGATATGGATTTTGATTGAGTTTTGTTTTCTGGGGTTCTGATTCTTTTTTAAAATGATGATCTACCTATGATATATGTTGGCATTCGTTAAGTCAGAATATTCATTCAAGAGGGTACCCAATTCTCAAATTATGATATGAAACTTACTATTGTAGTAGAAACTCTTATTTGTCCACCAAATTTCTATTCAACTGTTATTATTAGTAGTAGAAAGTACATAGATTATAAACTTTATTTCCCAGCATCCCTTACAACCAGATGGGGTCAGATCTGACCTTGGAGATATAAGAGAAAGTGCTGAATAAGGATCTTTACAGGAAGCTGCTGTGTCAGCAAAGGATGTCTCTACTGACTTTCCCTTCTTCCACTTCCCTGTGGCTTATAATGCAGCTACAACTACTGAAGGTCCTGGAGTCACATTGGACCAGGAGTTGACCTTGAGAATGGAAACCTTGGGCTAGGATAGGGGACAGAAAGTTAGAAGGAGTTCGGGTCATTTTGACTGTGGAGCTGCTCTATTGCTATACAAATTTATTTTATGTGAGAGAAAAATAAGCTTTGCCTTGTTTAAACCACTACTATTTGGGAGTTTGTGGTTGTATGTAATTGATGCTAATCCTAAAATAGTTATATTCATAATCGGATTTCTTCACAATAGATACTATTTCTTTCTTTCTTTCTTTTTTGTTAATCTTCACCAGAGGATATTTTTCCTTTGCTTTTTAGAGAGAGTGGAAGGGGGGAGAGAGAGAGAGAGAGAGAGAGAGAGAGAGAGAGAGAGAGAGAGAGAGAGAAATTGATGTGAAAGAAACGCATCAATTGGTTGCCTCCTGCACACACCCCGGCTGGGGATTGAGCCTGCAACCAAGGTACATGCCCTTGACAGAATCAAACCTGGGTCCCTTCAATCTGCGGGCCTGTGCTCTATCCACTGAGCCAAACCTACTAGGGCCAGATACTATTTCTTATATTCTTTCCTATTTCATTAAAATATTTGATGTATAAATACTTTAAGCTTATAGAATAGCTCAAAACATTTAAATGGAGCCAAAATCTCTAGTTTTTATTTACTTAGAAAAATTGACCAGAACTCAGAAATTATTTTTCTTAATTGTAATAACATATAAAAACAAAAGCAAAGAACAACAATCAAATTTCTGTTAGTTTTGGTTAGTGGCAATAAGATTATTTGAGGGGGGAAAATGCATAGAAACATAAAGACAGATCACATAACACAAATAAAGAGAAACTCATGTGCTGAACATTTAAAATGCATTTTAAAAAGTGATTTCTAGAGGAGAAACCAAGATGGCAGCATAGGTGAATACCGGAATTGCTGCTGGGCACAACCATTTTAAAACAACAACGAAAAGAAAAAACGGACACCACCCAGACCCACAGGAAGGCTGGCTGAGTAGAAATTCTACAACTTGAAAGAGACTGAGAGTCAGAGGAGGTGCGGAAATAAAGCGCAGAGGTACGGAGACACGAGTGAAGGGGCTCTCGGAAAAGGCTGGCAGCATTTCGTACCGGAGGGAGGCACAAGCTCCCGACGGCTCTGAACTCCAGTTCCAGGAGAATTTCTGGGGACTCAGAACCAATCGGGGAGGAGCTGGACTGTCTGACACTGTCGGGCACCAGGAGGAACTCCAGAGCAACTTGAGACCCGGTGCCTCTTAGGGCAGGACTGAGAAGCAGCCATAGCTGTTTGTTCCGCCCTGTTGATTCCCCAAGAGCCCGCCCCACCCACGCTGCTTACAGAGACTTTTGCATATAAAAGGCTGAGTAGCCTCAGGCAAAGGCTAAAATAGCACCTCCTTTGAGATACAAGTGCCAGTGTACCTAGGGGTCTGAGTAGTACAATCCTAAATACAACTCCTCAGATTCATAAGGAACACAATCAGGGCAGACTCCGTGAGCCCCAAAGCTCCATTGAAACAAGTCTTGCCCCATAAGGGTGTCTCCAGCACAGAAGTTCTCCCACTGTAGACACAGCTGATTCGCATAACTAAGTGGCTTGGAGGTCATTTCCTCTCAGTGATCACCTAACACAGAAAGCCACCCAGGGAAGCAGCCAAAATGCGGAGACAAAGAAACGGATCACAAATGACAGAAAAGAAGGAAAGCAAACGACAGGATATAGAGTTCAAAACCACGGTTATAAGGTTTTTCAAAAATTTTCTAGAAACCGCTAATAAACCTAGTGAGACCCTCAATAAATCTAATGAGACCCTCAAGGATATGAAAAAGGACCTACTAGAAATTACGCATACCCTGACTGAAATAAAGACTATTATACAGAGATCCAACAACAGATTAGAGGAACGCAAGAATCAAGTCAAAGAATTGAAATACGAAGAAGCAAAAAACACCCAAATGGATAAGCAAAAAGAAAAAAGAATCCAAAAATATGAAGACAGTGTAAGGAGCCTCTGGGACAACTTCAAGCATACCAACATCAGAATTATAGGGGTGCCAAAAGAAGAGAGAGAGCAAGATATTGAAAATCTATTTGAAGAAATAATGACAGAAAACTTTCCCTTCATGGTGAAAGAGACTTCCAAGTCCAGGAAGCGTGGAGAATCCCAAACAAAAGGAATCCAAGGAGGACCACACAAAGACACATCATAATTAAAATGCCAAGAGCAAAAGACAAGGAGAGAATTTTAAAAGCAGCAAGAGAAAAGCAGTCAGTTACCTACAAGGGGGCACCCATATGTCTGTCAGCCGATTTCTCAACAGAAACTTTGCAGGCCAGAAGGGAGTGGCAAGAAATATTCAAAGTGATGAATAGCAAGAACGTACAGCCAAGATTACTTTACCCAGCAAAGCTATCATTCAGAACTGAAGGTCAGACAAAGAGCTTCACAGACAAAAAAAAAGCTAAAGGAGTTCATCACCACTCAACCAGTATTACATGAAATGCTGAAAGGTATCATTTGAGAATGAGGAAGAAGAAAAAGTAAAGATAAAAATTATGAACAACAAATACATATCAACAAGTGAATCTAAAAATCAAGTGAATAAAAAATCTGATGAACAAAATAAACTGGTGAATAGAATAGAATCAGAGGCATAGAAAGAGACAATTTTCGGAGGGAAAAGGGTGTTGGGGGTGCGGGAAGAGACTGGACAATCGTACACCTATGGATGAGAACAGCGGATGGGGGGGTAAGGACAGAGGGTGGGGTGGGAACTGGGAGGAGGGGAACTATGGGGGGGGGGGAGAGGAACAACTGTAATAATCTGGACAATAAAGATTAAAAAAAATAAAAATAACAATTTTTTAAAAAGTGATTTCTAGCCTAATTTTGCAAAGTGCCAGGTTACATAATGGTCTTAAAAGTAAGACTCAAGTTAATTATGTCAATAACTTCAAACTAAAAATGTATTAATTCAAATACAAAACAAATAATATTAGCCAATATTTATTGAATGCTTGCTATGGCCAAGGTTGTCCAAAGACAGGTCATGTTCTTAAATCATTGTCATATACAGACCTTCTTGATATCTGTGTCATATGGCAGGGGAGGGAAAGGAGAGGGTTTTTTTTAAAAAAAAAATCAAACAATGATAAATAGTACAACTCTTAAAAAAAATGTGCTATCACTTTTTTAGCCTATTTTAAGACCTTCCCACAGGGAAAGTGTTCTGGAATTGAACATTTCCCTGATACTAAACTACTCTACTATTAACTTCTCTTTGTCTCCATTTACTCATCCACAAAAGGGGACAAAAAGACACTCAGCTGAGTCAATACAAGTAAAATGTTCACAACAGAGTCTGACATAGTTAGCTCCTGCTTGTAAAATGGGTGAACCATAACTGCTCTCCCTCTTCTCTGGTGAGAACTAGGATAGTACAGTGAGGTTCCTTGAAGACAGGATTCTGCCAATTTTGTTCCTCGGTATATTCCCACACATGGAACAGTACTGTGCAAGCAGGAAGAGCTCATTAAATAACTATTAACTAATCAAACTATTTGAACTCTTAATAACAAGGATTATAGGAGCCCAAGGTATAACCTGTTTGTATTTCATTATTCCACCCCACTTCATCTTCTTGCAATATGTATATATTTATATTCCTATCTAAAACTCAAATTTAAAGTTTTGGATAAGAGAAAAGGCCTCTAAGTTTAGTCATCTTGCTTATTACTTTTTTTTTGACATGTGTTGCCTAGTTCCTTTTCATATTTCTTACATAAAATATTGTAGTCCTTCTTTTGTTACGGTAAAATATACATAACATAGAATTACCCTTTTAACCCTGTTTAAATGCACAGTTCAATAGCAATAAATATATTCATATTGTTGTTCAACCATCACTACTCTCCATTTCCAGAATATACATCCTTCATAAAAATGTGACTTCTCGGGTAGATCTTTAAGTTCCAATTATTAAAAATAGTCAAGACAAATCAGAAATTGGTTAACTAGATTAACAGTAACCATTGTTCCAGTTTTCACAATCACTTATATACTAAAGATTTTTAAAAAACATTATTTTCTGACAAGCGAATCAATAAGTATTGGAGATGAAAAGTGTAGAAGTTTTTTGTTTGTTTGTTTGCATATTAGGGAACACCACACACTTAATTGGAGAAAGCAAGAACTCAAAATAGCTGAATCAAAGGCTAATTACCATTCAATTTCGGGAAAAGAGAGAAGGGAAACCCGATATTTCCATTTTTTGTTCTGGGAAGAATTTTTTTGTCCCGTTAATGTTGAATGGTAAATCACTCTAATCAGCACTAATTTTTTAAAGCTTAGAAATAAGAAGCAAAAGTACATGAGATTTGATACACACACACACACACACACACACAGGGACAGGGTAATCACATTATATATTCATTAATATAGATCAGGCAAATTTTATAACTTGAGAATAAATTACTAATCTTTTTTATTTCAGAATTGGGAAGAATAATCAAACATGTAATCCATGGGTTATACCTATCACTCTATATAGAAGCTCTCACTGGGTAGTAAACTCAGAAGGTTTACTGTACAAGAAGTCTTACCAACACCTGTAGGATGCTGCTCAGTGAAAGGAGTTAAAACAACTGTGAGGCCATCTGTACAAGAACTACATTGGAGCCACACCCCCTACTGTACAGCAAGATGAATTCAATGGATCAAAGATATAACTGGGAAAGGGGACTCTATTAAAATGCCAGATGAAAACATTCCTCGGTGAGTTAATTTTTTTATAAGGTATTGCCAGGTAGATGTGTGGAACTGCTGAAGTTCTAAATCAACTTCAGGGCCAGAAGTTCAGGGAACCACTTGGGCGGGCAAAGGAGAGAATATCCAGGAGTAAATGATTAGCCAAGCCTATGCTAGGTAAGCCAAGCATTCCTCTTTAAATCAAAAGCTCCTGATTTCTTTTGCCTCAAAATTACAACACTTTTTATTTGGGGTATAATTTGTATTCATTTCCTAGGGCTGTCATACTAAGTGCAAACACTGGGTGCTTTAACACCACTGACATGTCTTCTCTCTCAGTTCCGGAGGCCAGAGTCTGAGATCAAGGTGCCGCAGGCCCATGCTCTCTCTGAGGCACCTTCCTTCTCTCCTCTAGCTCCTGGTGTTCAAAAGCAATCCTTATCTTTGGTTTAGAAATGGGTCACTCCAATCCCATGGCCATCTTCTCCCTGAGTCATCACATCCTCTTCCCTCTGGGTGAGTCTATCTTTGTGTCCAAATCTCCCCTTTTTGTAAGGATTAGGTTCCACCTTAATGACCTCATTTGAACCTGCTTACCCCTATAAAGACCCTATGTCCAAATAAGAACACATTCTGAAGTACTAGAGTTAGGATTCCAACACATTGATTGGGGGGAGGGGGTGCTCAAATTCAACCCACTTCAACACACTTCAATAGTAATATGTCTGTTTAACATATACATAGCTACAAAATCACTGGCATTCTCCATGCCAAATTCCCCATGAAAATAGCAAAGCCACAGGCCAACATTCCCCACAGGTTGCTCTGGGGACACCCAGCACCACACACTGTCCACTGCACTCATGATAAACATGCAGATTCTGGGTTCTGAACCCAGACTCACTGAAACAGACCCCCGGGGGGGGGGCAGGGCAAAGAAGCCTAGGGGGGGGGACATTTTTCTCAAATACCCTCAAGATTGGAAAAGAATTAGAAGCCTTCAAGCCAAGAAGCATCTATAGGGTTTCAAAGTTTCGTAAGAAAGAAAAATCAAGTATGTATCTCATTCCTTGGGTTCCAACCAGAGCTTCCCGAGGAGCAGTAAAAGCCAGGCAGCAGTGACTTGGAAATGGGACACCCCAAAGACACTCTGTGTTGCCAGCTCAGAGGGCTTGCCACCAATGATGTAGGGTAACTCTACCCCAGGCTCAAGGCCCTTATTATAAAATGGAGGCAAAATCTAAACTGCAAATCTGACCCTTAAACATATGCATCTGTCATCTCTTCAGGATGCCCCTCATGCTCTCATGTCACATTCTCTTTCATCACTGCACCGCACTCAAACAGGCTGGGACACCACACCGCCTGAGAGCAGAGTTCGCTGGGCTCATTACGGGTTGGGAGTCAGAGTATTGGGTAGGCTTGCCAAGTCCCTGAAATCTGCAGGAACCTCCCAGAATAGAATGTGTCCCTTGAAAATGCTCCCAATTCCCACATTGAAAAATTGTGCCCTCTCCCTGGCCCCTTGTCCCTACCCATTCTAAGTTTTAAATTACACTTGCTAAGTGAAACTAACTCGCTGCAAGGCAGCTAAAACCTTTTAAAGTCTTCAGAACTCAAGTTCCATGCATGCCTCTGGATATTGCTCTGCTCTTTACAAAAGAAAGGTTGGAAAGAATTCTCCCTAAGACAACTGCTGGAGAGGTCAGAACAGCCGGTAGGTGAAAAGAGAGGTAAAAGAGGGTAACACCACAGCCTTGAAGATTACTTTTTCTGTATGGAAAAATTGAGTTCTAACAGAGCTCAGAGATTTCTTAACATCAGAAGTTTCAAAAGTCACCTTTCATTCATTCATTCATTCATTCATTCATTCAACAAGCATTTCCTATGCTTGGCTCACTGCTAATCTGAATAATGAGGATGAGTATTAGAGTCAGGAAGCTAATTACTGCATTCCTGGGGAACATGGGAGCAGAAGAAGCCTTGAGCCCTGGAATGGCGAAGACTAATTTGCAGCTTCTGAGCAACCTGCATTTGGGCATAGTAGGAGGCATGTCCAGCCAAAAGGGATCCTCTCCTCCTGGGGCCAAAACTGAACAAGAAAAAAATCCAAAGTAACATAGTGGGGAGTCAGGGTAAAGAAAGGGGGCTCTTCTCGTGTTGAGTAGAGAGGGGCATAGGCAGGAGAAGGGAAGGAGAGAAAGATCATCACGTTTGCCATGAAGAGGTGAGCAAGTGGTTAAAGTAGCATGCTTCCCATGACAACGAGCTCAACTGTCATTTGCCATTCATCCCTCTTCCTAGGCCAGCAGCTCCAGCATACACTTCCAAATCTGTACCCAGTGTCAATGAGGCTATCAAGCTTCTACTTATCTATTTTTAAAAGGCAATATAGAGCCCAGGGCTAGATATTTATCCAAATATGTACTAAAATATATAGATATATAGATCTTGAACACAAACTTGAAGTATGAAATTGACTTTGAGGTATGTACAAATATGGTGATTTTTGGAAAAGACATAATTTTTCATAAGTCAAAGTAATGGTTTTGTGACAATTTAAACTTCTGAGAGAGAAAAAAAGGAAATGTACTTTCATTGCCACTGAAAGTAAGAATTAGCCAGTTAACAATACAATTGAATGTGATATAAAAATATAACTTTTGTCATATATTCTTCTTCTTTTGACCTTCAACTAAATGATGCTGATTTATTGATGAGCTTCACCATGTATATTTTAGTAATAAATTAAAATGTAAGACTCAAACTCTTTGAAAACTAAATCCCCATTAATGGATAGATTATGTATTTTGCACACCCTCAACTACTAGGAGCTGTGAAAAGCAAAGAAGGCAACTTGCACAATCACAAAGATTTCAAAGATAGCTAAGAGCTTGAGCCAAGTGGAGTGATTAGGTTTACTCCTTACATGAGATGACTTCATCAAGACTAGCAGTGGCTCTTTTATCTAACGTGCATAAACCAAACCAACACAGAGAGTCAAAGATGAAGAAACAAAGACACATGTTCCAAACAAAAGAACAAGGCAAAACTCCAAAAACAGGCCTTAATAAAACAGAGATGAGTGATTTACATGACAAAGAGTTCAAAATAATGGTCATAAATATGTTCAGCAAAGTCAAGAGAACAATGAATGAACAAAGTGAAAATTTTACTAACGAGCTATTGAGAGCATATCAAACACATCAAGAGCTGAAGATTACAATCAGTAAACTGAAAAAGTTGAATAGAAGTGTTCAATATCAGACTAGATCAAATAGAAAAAAAAGGATCAGTAAACTCAAAGACAGAGTAGTGGAATTCATCCAAATCAGAGGAACAAACAAACAAAAAAAAGAATCGAAGTGAGTTAAGAGCTTAAAGGATTTATGAGACACCATCAAACAAACAAATATTTATATTACAGAGTCCCAGAAGGAGAAGAGAGATAAGCCTATTCAAAGAAAAATGAGTGAAAACTTTGAAACCTAGGGAAAGAAACAGACATCCAGATCCAGGGGCCCAAAGAGTTCCAAAAATGATGAATCCAAAGTGAACTGCATTGAGACTCATTATAATTAAATTGTCAAAAGTTAAAAACAAGGATATCATCTTAAAAGCATCAAGAGAAAAGCAACTTGTTACTAAAATTACTAGCAGGTTCTTCATTAGAAATGAAGGCTGGAAGGGAGTGGAATAATATATTCAAAGCACTGAAAGAAAAAATAAGCCAACCAAAAATACTCTGCCTACAAAAGTATCCCTCAGAATTGAAGGAGGGTAAAAAGTCATCCAGGCAAATGATGCTGAAGGAATGTACAGCAAGGTCAGCCTTACAAGAAATGCTAAAGTGAGTTTTTTAAGCTGAAAAGAAAGAATGCTAATTAGTAACAGGAAAACATACAAAAATATAAAGCTCACTGGTAAAATCAGAATACTCTACTGTTGTAATTGTGATGGGGAAATCACTTATAAAAGTGGAGCAGATGTAACTAAAGGCATATATAAAACATTCCATCCAACAGCAGTGGAATACACAATCTTCTGTAGCACACAGGGAGTCTTCTACAAAATGTTTGTGAGGAAAAGAATAGACAAAAATGCATATTATCAAGAAGACAAGAGATAACAAGTATTGGTGAGGATTTAGGGAAAAGGTAACCTTGTACACTGTTGGTGGGAATGTAACCTGATGCCACTATGGAAAATAGTAGAGAGGTTCCTTAAAAATTAAAAATAGAATTGCCATATTACTCAGAAATCTCACTTGTGAGTATACATCCAAAGGAAATGAAAATGAGATATCAAAAAGATATCTGCATGCCCATGTTCATTGCAGCATATTCACAATATCCAAGACATGGAAACAAACTTAGTGTCCATTAATGAGTGAGTGGATAAGGAAGATATAGTATATACACATCCAATGGAATATTATTCAGCCATGAAAAAGAAGGAAGTCCTGCCATTTGGGACAACATAGATGGGCCTAGAGGGCATTATATGGAGTGACATTATTCAGAGAAAGATAAATACTGCATGGTATCACTTATATGTAACAATTTAAAAAAAAAAAAGCCCAACTTATAGAAACAGAAAGCAGAAACATGGTTGCCAGGGATTCGAGGATGGGGCAAGTAGACGGAGATTGAAAAACATCATGACTATAGGTGATAACCCTGTAAAGTATCACTGAAATTTACTAAAAGAGTAGAACTTAACTGTTCTTACACACACACAAAAAGATCAATGGGTTAATTACCCAGATGGGGGGGAATCCCTTTGCAAGGTACACTATCAATATTTCACAATTTTGTCAATTTTACCTTGATATAGCTGAATTTGATCAAAAACAAAGTTAATTCACAATTTCTGTCATATTGATAGACATTCTGAGCATTATCCAAATATCTTTTGCAGATTTTTATATCATATGGCTAAGTCTAGGTTCTTCTAGAATTCACTTTCTTACTAATGATATTTTCTATTTCTTCTTTTTGAAATTACTATTATAATTCTCAAACTATTATGACATAAATGCAATATTGTCTATATTAGAATTCTAATGTCAGCTATTTTTTAAATGACAGATGGTATCTGAATATAAGCTTTTCAAAATGTGCTTTTTCAATTTTTCTAAAAAGCTTGACAATCATCTTCAAATTTTTTCAGAATACATTTTTTCTCTCATTTTTCATCCTTTTAAAATTAATGACTATTTTTATTCTGCTTGGTCAGACAAATAGGCTTTGATTCACAACAGCTGTAATCTTATAGTACACATGCAGACATATATACTTATTCATATAACTTCTTTTTTTCTTCATAATTTTTTTAAAACATTAAGTAACAAGATATGGTTTGGTCTAAGGATTTTGAAATTATTCCAGTGAGATGGCTAAGCATGGATATAACATTTTCCTTCCCTTTATTTCTATCTCCATTTTATTTTTAAATTCAGAAGATTATTATCATAAATTCTTTATCCACTAGTAATGTATTTGAATTTAATTTCAGTTGTTCTAAATACCTTTCAAATTTTTATAATTATAAAAATGTCATGATGGAAATCAACTGATAACTATTAACATGTATATTTGAGTTCAACAGTACTCTGGAACTAATACTGGTAAAAGTTCATGAGGGAAAACACGTATCTATAGTACAATAAAGTTTAATGGCAACCAAAAGTTGGCTCTCAGGGATATGACCATTATTATTATTCCTTAATTTTTCTCTTCTCCCAAAGTATGTAAAAAGGCAAGAATAAATCTATATATAAATAGGTAATATGCAAATTAGCCGGGCATCATGACTGGCTCAGGAGGAGGTACGTGCACAGGTGGGCAGGAGGGGGCTGCGAGCTGTCCCCAGCCCCAGCGGACACACACCAGGGGTGGGAGTGTGCTCCGAGTGGCTGGGGCACAGCTCGGGGCACGCCTCCAGTGGGTGGCAGCAGTGGCCAGAGCGAAGCAGCCCCAGTCCCAGACGCCTGGCAGCGGCTGGAGCAAAGCAGCCCGGGTCCTGGCAGCCGGAGTGAAGCAGCCCGATTCCAGGTGCCAGAGGGAAGCCAGTGCCAGCAGCCAGAGGAAGGAAGGCCTAGTCTTACAGGAATCTTTGTGCATTGGGCCTCTAGTATTAAGATAAAATCTATAACCACATTATATTAAGATTCCAATATTTGCTTATTATAGATATGCTTCACATGAAAATAAGTAGGTGCTCAATAAAACTCTGTTGTTGTTTTTTTAAATCCTCACCCAAGGATATTTTTTCCATTGATTCTAGAGAGAGTGGGGAGGAGAGGGAGAGACAGAGAGAAACACCGATGTGAGAGAAACACATCATTTGGTTGCCTCCCGCAAGTCCCTGACCAGGGCCAGGAGCATGTAACTGAGGTACATGCCCTTGACCAGAATCAAACCCAGGAGCCTTTGGTCATCAGGCCAATGTTCTATCCACTGATCCAAACTGGCTAGGGCTCAATAAAACTCTTAATTCAAAGGTGGCTGAGAGTTTTTATTTGCCATTAGGACTGACCCTAGATATCTAAATATGCCTGTTAATCCCCACACTTCTATATAGTCCAGACTCTACCACCTACATGGGTGCCCTCTATCAAGTTTGGATCACAACATTGTTGGCTCCTTACTCAAGGAACTACATGTTAATATGTTGATATATGCAAATACATAAAATACTTTCCAAGGCTAAATGTGTGTTCACTTGGCCTATATTAGATCGGTGAACTCTAAAACGCAGTACAAAACTCCATGTCTATTTAGTTTAATCAAAAGCATCCTGTGCTTCAGAGGTAATAATTGATTTCATCAATTCAAAGAAACCAAATGAGACAAATCTGTCTCAGTCCATTACTGATTTGACTTATATGCCCAGGAAAAAGATTTAACTTCCTCTTGCCTTGATTCATCTATGTTAGCTCCTGAATGGCTATGTTGGGCCATGGAGGATGTCTAGTCATGTTTCCTTAATAACTAGAGTTCTTCTCCCTGAATAGAGCAGCAGTTAAGGTTCACAGCCAGCTCTGAGGGAATTTGTTGAAGGACCAATGTCACTCAGCCACTGCATCCTTCTTCAGGCTCCTCTTAGGAGCAGGGTAAGAACCTAATTGGTCTATTGTGTTACCTTTACTCTAAAATACTAAGAATAGAGAGTTGAGTGAATAATGGGCATCCAACAAAGAACCCTATTGTTCTCTCTTTAGTCCACAAAGATCTTAAGGGGAAAAAATAAGTTAACATTATCTTCTCAACTAATAAAAGCAAAATAGGAAAATTAACCGTTTCTCCGAGACAGGGTAGGCCACACCCACCATCCAATCAGAGCAGCGGTATGCAAATTAACCCAGCCAAGATGGCAGCAGCGGACACAGGGAGGCCCACCTCCCTGTGTCCGCCTCCACCATCTGTTGCCTTCCTGCAGGCCACATGGGAGGGGCGGGGTGGGGGGTGGGGGCTGGGAGGAGCGAGCCGCCTGCAGCCCCGCACCTCCACAGGAAAGCACCCATGGCGGCGATGGCGGACACAGTTGCCTCCCTGCGTCCAACGCCTTCGCCATCTGTTGCCTTCTTGCAGGCCACAGTGGAGGGGCGGGGTGGGGGGCGGGAGGAGCGAGCCGCGATCAATTTCAGGCAGCAGGGCCACGGACCTGGGAACCGGGTGGGCGTGGCCACCCAGACCCACCTGGGAATCCCAGCCGCTTCCCTGGCCGACCCTGGACTGGCAGGGCAGCAGACCTGGGAAGGGGGGGACGTGGCCACCCAGACCCACCCGGGAATCCCAGTTGCAGGGCTGGCGGGCCCTAGACCAGCAGGGCTGTGGACCTGGGAACCAGGGGCCGTAGCCAGACAGACCCACCTGGGAATCCCCAGCTGCTACCCTGGCCTATGCTGGGCTGGGGCCATGGCTTCCAAGGAGGGGATGTGGGGGCTGGAGCCATCAAGGACCCCACAGGCATCGCCTAGCAGCACCTGCTTGCCCATCTCCGTAGTGTGGAGCAGACAGGCCTGGCAGAGAGCAGAGAACCAGGTGCAGTGGGTCCAAGCCATCAGTAGCACTTCTCCTGAGTGCTCCCGAATTGGATGAAGTCCAGGTCCAGCTGAGGGACCTCCCCACTTGCCCTCCTCCTCCCCCACCTGCTCCCTCACCCCAATTTACCCGTGCACGAATTTCGTGCACCGGGCCCCTAGTTTATTAATAATTGAGGTTTTCTGAACAAAAGTCCTCAATACTAAAAACTTATAAATCATAGATCATTTAATGTTAAACATTTTGACACTGTGATCACATAATATTAACTACATTTATTATGTGTCCAATTCCACATTTTTTGGTGAATTTTAACATGGGTTAATGTCAGGTTAAGTACACTAATGATAGGGTATTATACAAATTGGTCAGGTTGCTGTCACAGTAGCGACCAATCAACAGGCTGCGTGGGCAGCAGGTGCTGGTGGGCGGGGACTTGCAGTGTCGGGACAGGGGCAGGATCACAGCAGAGAGGTCTCTCCATACGGCTGCACCAGGGGTCCGCAGGCATGCGGAGAGGCCTCTGCCGTGGGCCTGGCTGGGGGTCTGCAGGTGTGTGGAGGTCCACAGGCCTCTGCTGTGGCCCAGCCTAGGGTCCGCAGGCCTCCCCCGGCTCTGACCTACCTCTTTGGGGCAATCCATTGAGGAGGCCCCGATGGGTGGGCAGGGCCTACCTCTTTGGGGAGGTGGATTGCGGGGCTCCCGCACTGTGACAGGGCACAGGCCACTAGTTATTTCATAATTTCCAGGAGAATTACAGTGTACTGACACTAACACTTAACAAATTCTGATGTAACCTTGAAACCAATTAGACAATAAGCTACTGTTTCCTATTATTGCTCTCTCCTATGACATTGCAGCTGGCTCATAAATGCGTGGTTACTGACTTGTAAAAATAAAAAGTCCAGTTCAGTGTTCTTACCTGGCACCCTCTTTGCCCAGTTGATCATGTGAACTAGCTCCCTGTCGGCGAGATTGGTCAGCAAGCCCATCATCGAAGCTTCACTGAAGGGTCTGCTAGGATCGTACTCGGAATAGATTATGGGGGGCTCAGCCTCCATCAAGGCACTGACCATCTGGTCGGCTGTCAGAGATAAGGCAGGGCTGTTCTTCTTCGTGTGCTTAATCAAGAGAGGGCTTGGCCAAAGGCTCGCGGCTCTCATGTCTCCAGAGGACCCCGCGTCATTCCTGCTCTCCCCATCATCCCTTTGGCGCTTGTGTTTCAACATTCTCCCTCCTCTTCGGTCTTTCCGTAACCCTGAGGACACAGAAGTACAAAACAGCTTATTCTTTTTATCATGCAAATTTTCATACTATGCTAATAGTCCTTTATTCTACTTGAAGAAATACCTTAACGTACAGATGATGCTGGTGTTTGATAATCAACTGTTCAAGAAAAAAGTTTAAAGGCTTTGATTTGTAGCACTCACTAGTTTCCATTGTGTAAATACTCCTACCGAGGCAAATTTCAAGGTACTTGTCTGCCATCCAGCAGCTTACAAAACTCCTGAAAACTGAATAATAGGCTTTTGTGAACCAGTACAAGTTGGCTCCAACAAACCGTGTGAGTGTGTGTGTGTGTGTGTGTGTGTGTGTGTGTGTGTGTGTAACAGATGCTATGAAAAGAACAGAATTGTAGCCCTGGCCTGTTTGGCTCAGTAGATAGAGCATCAACCTGTGGACCAAAGGGTCCCAGGTTCAATTCCAGTCAAAGGCACCTACCTTGGTTGCAGGCTCCTCCCTGGCCTGAGGCCATGGCTATCTTGCAGGAGGCAACCAATCGATGTGTTTTTCTCACATCGATGTTTCTCTCTGTCATTCCCTCTCTCTTCCTCTCTCTGTAAAAATCAATAGAAAAATATTCTGGAGTGAAGATTTAACAAAAATAAGTAGAATAAAATTATAATTAGTTATCCTTGTAATATAGCTTAGCATCAAACACTGCTTCTGCTATGAATATTCTTTAATAATAAATTAATGCAACAAAGATTAGTTGAAAAGATTAGTAAAATTTGATAATCCTCTGGCTAGACTCACTAAGGGAAAAAGAAAAAAGGCTCAAACAAGATCATAAATGAAAGAAGAGAAGTTACCACAGACAACACAGATATACAAAGGATCATACAAGAATTCTATGTAAGACTATAGGCCCCCAAATTCAATAACCTAGAAGAAATGAATAAGTTCCTAGAAATATATAACCTTCCTAGACTGAATCATGAAGAACTGGAAAATCTAAATAGTCCAATCAACAGTGAGAAAATTGAAACAATTATCCAAAACCTCCCAAAAAGTAAAAGTACAAGAGCAGCTGGCTTCACTAGTGAATTCTACCAAACATTCAAAGAAGACTTAATATTTATCTTTCTCAAATTCTCCCAAAAAACTGAAGAAAAAGCACTAATTCCTAACAGATTTTATGGGGCTAACCAACTTAACCCTGATACCAAACCTGACAGAGACACCACACACACACACACACACACACACACACACACACACACACACACACACACACGAGACCGATATCTCTGAGGAATACAGATGCAAAAATACTAGACAATATACTAACAAATTGAATATAGCAACACATTAAAAAGATAACACATCATGATCAAGTGGATTCACCCCAGGGGTACAAGGATGGTCCAACATATGCAAATCAATCACTGTGGTACACCACATGAACAAAATAAAGGGTAAAACTCATATGATTATACCGACAGATGCAGTAACATACCAGTGACATTATTGCACAAATATTTTATAGTAGTTCAAAGCAAATTGAACTGGAATTAAGGAAAAGGTGAAAGATGACCCCACTTCTATGTTAGCCCAGATTAAATGAGAGTGGCTGATCAAAACCTACGATTACAGGCTGTGTCTTCATTCTTAGTTACATAAAGAGATGGACATAAAAATGGCATGTATAATTAAAATCCAAAGATAAAATTAAAAAGTCATTCTCTGCTCCCACCAGACATTTTCCAGTATTATTTGTAGAGCAGGGACACAAACTGATATATATTTTACTTAAACTCACTCCCCTTTATCTAACTTACTTTACCTATCAGAGAAAAAAAAAAACACCAAAACATCAAACTACCAGTTCACAGACCAAAGAGAAAAAAACAATGAGCTTACATGAGGCGAACATTAAACAGCAGCCTCTTGACAGTCAAGACATTTATTTGTAGCAAACAGCATTTTTTGGCTGATATAATGCTGTATAAACATGATGTATTGTCATTCAGGACATGAAAATGTCATTTTCTACAAGAGTCGAGTAAACTATTCAGCAACACAACACAGCTGCCACGCAATAGATATGCTAGTGTACACACATTATTAGTTCTCAAGTTGTGTCACTGAATAAATACTGGCGTCAAAGCAAATTTCTTTTAAAACTTTAAGCTTATGATAATTCAAGGATCACCCACTGGTTTCAAATGAGATTGAAAAAAACAACAATCTGTCATCCAGCAAGCCCAACAGAAGTGTGAAATACCACCAGTTTCCTCGTATCCCCTTGGGTTAAGCCTTCTCTAATATCCTTGTCACACTGCTGCAAGGATTGGGAGAAGCTGAGGATAGAACCTCTATTTAGAAGCATCGGTGTGAATCTACATGGTTCTAATCCATGTAGTGTCAGCTTAAAGGAATTTTATTAAACTAATGAACACAGGCAATTGGATTGAGAATGAAAGGGAGAGAGGTGATGCACAAGGCACTTTCTATAATTTAACACCAAAATTATTATATTATTATAATTTAATACCACTGTTATTATATTTCTCAATCTGTCTGGAATTTGGGAGTCATGCCAGGGATTGAGTGCTGGCAAGGAGAAAGGAGCTGAAGACAGATCAACTGCTTAAACAATTATGTTCTGAGCCTAAAATAAGATCTGTCTTACTGTATCAAACCAGGTATTTTGAAACTCAACTTTAGAGTTCATCTCATCATTCCTTTTTTTTTTTTCTTAATTCTTTAAATTCTTTGGTTTGGCTATTGTATCTCAAGAAAAATTAATATATTATCTGAATAGTCATTACTTAATAGAAGTCATTGAATGATTTCCTTCCAACACATTCTACTTTTTAAATTTTCTTTTTTCTGAAATGATCTTTTTTTCTTCTTCATACTCTGTGCCTCTAACAAAATGCTAGTACAGCTTCAGGAGTTATTTTTCCAATTCCCAAGACTACTTTAATTTAGTGTTAAATATTTCAAACATTTGCATAATAGCCTTTGTTTTGTTTCTCAATAATTCCACATTCTTCACGGGGTATTAAAAAAAAACAAAGTGATACACAAGAAGCCTTTAATTCAACACGTTGAAGGTAACAGGAGTGCTGATTAGTTAAGAATTAAATGAAAACAAGAACTAATAAAAGTTGCTTTAAGGAAATTCCCCGGCATCAGTTCCAATGTTACTTCTTCAAACACTAGTGAATCCTATAAGGCAGGAACTGTTATAGTCCCCCACTTAGCCAAGTAAAGAAGTTTAGAATAACTACCAAGCCCAAGGTCACACCAAGGACAGCAAAAGAAATTTGAACATAGGTGAAATATGTCACTATAGATTCTTATTAATATTCTCATTGTCTCCAAGTGTATCAGGTCAAGAGGACTGAATTATCCCCTTCATTTTACTCAGTGCTCTTTCCCTTCCTCTTTCAACCCCAACAAATCAACACAACCTAGGATTTCTTCACATTTCTATTCCCACCACCATCCTTGTTCTCACCCTAACCCTTCTTGCCAGCATCAGTGCAACTGCCTCCAATTTGTCTCCTTGCCTACGTCTGATCTCCCTTCCAATCCAATTAACTTCCAATTGATTAGTCTCCATTATACACCCATTTTATCCTGTATTGTCTAAATCCTTCCAAGACTTTCTTAGCCTACAGCAGGAGTTGTTTAGCAAGGTCTGAAGATGCTTAGTGTCCTATGGGGATATCAGAGGTGGTGTGGTTAAGGCTATGTTTTTATATAAGTGTGTTTGTATTAGGATTGGGGAATAAGTAGTTAGAATTTAATATAAGGAAGCAGGGTTTTTTGGTTTTTGTGGATTTTATAAAATACATTTTTTTTTACTAATTTCAGAGAGAGAGAGAGAGAAATATCAATGATGAGAGAGAATCACTGACCTGCTGCCTCCTGCACACCCCCTCAATGGGGATCAAGGCTGCAACCCAGGCATGTGCCCTGCCTGGGAATTGAACTGAAACCTCGTGGTTCATGGGTCAATGCTCAACCACTGAGCCACACTGACTGGGCCAGAAACAGTTGTTAATAGTCTTTTAATAGTCAACGCCAGTCATACCAAGGCCCTCCACTGTGGCCAAACATGTTATGCAAGCCCAGTTAGGACTCTCCTTCATCTCGGGCCCCAGAGCTAAGTTCTCATTTGCTGTGACAATGAGGACTCAGCAATGATGGAAGGGAACAGTTGCAGCAGTGCAACTGAAGAAAATTCAATTTAAATGCTGTCAGCCCTGTCTGGTCATGCATGTTCCATCACAGAGCATGTGCCCACACGTTCACAACAACCCAAGTCTCCATCTGCCCGGTTGAGCTGATGCTGTCTGACCAAAAAGCACTCGATAAGCACAACTGCAAAACAACGTAACGATTCTTCTCTGCAGTTAGCCTGAATTTTATAATTAGGAAAACAAGACCTATAAAAGTTACTGGTTTTTAGATTAATTCTTCTGCAAAGCAAGGGCACAGACCATGTTAATCTCTCTCTTCGCCAAATCACATTGGAAATTTGTAGTTTACTCAAGGCCAGGTGCACGGATTCGTGCACTGGTGAGATCCCTCAGCCTGGCCTGCGGACATTCTCCGAGGCATCCTGGGTTTCGAGAGGGTGCAGGCCAGACCAAGGGACCCCACCAGTGCATGATAGGGAGTGGGAAGGGACAGAGGGAGGCCTCCAGGGCATGTCTCGCCCATCTCACCCAGTCCCGAAGAGCCAGACACTAGCAGCAAGCTAACCCATCGGTCAGAGCATCTGCCCCCTGGTGGTCAGTGCACATCATAGTAACCGGTTGAACAGTCGAATGAATGGTCAGACACTTAGCATATTGGGCTTTTATTATATAGGATTTTAATGATATTTGTCTCAAATTCAATTTTAAAAGGGACTGCATTGTTTCTATTCTGACTTGTTGCTCTACTCTTTGTTTTTTAAAATCCCTTGTGGAAGCTAAAGCAACCAAAGAGATAGCCTTCCTATAAGAGCGCAGTGTTTTGTAATTTTCCCATAAATCTAGGCAGGGAGGGGAATCAATCACAGATTACCACACCTTTAACTACATGTTCAATCACACTGCCTTATCCCAGCAACAAAAAGCCAAGAGTCAAGGTCCAAATCAAGTGAGAGGGTAAGTCACCACCCACATGTGTTCTCAATAACAAATTTTTTTATTTAAAAGTATAACATTCACTCTTAAAACTACTGTGCATTTTAAGAAAAACTGCTAATAAAACCTTGCTTCTGGAGACAGCTGCAGCAGTTTGTTCCATAAGAATCTCATTTATTAATAACAAAATTTACGGGGTGAAGAGAAAAGCAATCCTTATTTTTCTTGCCTGGCTCAATTCCCCTGTAATATCTTAGTGATGAGTCTCCTGCTGGCAGGCATTCTGTAGTCAAAGGAATAAATAAGACACCAGAGCTCAGCCTGGGACTCTCTCTCTCTCATTTCTCCATTCCTTAGCAGCTCTGTGACTCAGATTCATCAGTTTCCTTCTCTAACCTGTGAAAGAAACAGTTGGTCTCCCCACCTCCCCAGGGGTCTCTTCTTTGTTTCATGCTGCTCGGTGCAGAGTTGGGGATAAATAAAGTTCCTGTGGTCTCTGATGTGGACATGGATGAGTCCTCCCACCCATGCCTGAGTCACCAACACCCAATTACATTCTCTTAGAAGTGCCTGCCAGTGGGACAGTCATCATCCAACAGAACCCAAATTGGGTCACAAGCAAGTTCATCCCAGCAGGAGTTTTAGCAAATCCTCAAGTGGGTGCCTCTCATGTTTCTCAGGGCTTACAAGGGGATATTCTTTTTATAGATTCTCCTTTTTGAACTTTGCCACCTTAACTATATGAGAGACCTCTGAATATGCCTTATAATTCCAAAACCCAGTGCTGGGCCAATTAGGGGCTCAATAAACACATGTTACATGATGAATTTATCCTGGTGGCTAGTACAGATCACCAGGGCTCCTTTCATAAAATATCACTCTGAGCAAGTTCTAAGACTACGGAATGACAAAATTAAGAATTACCAAAAGCTTCAATGATGACAAAGTTTGACCACCCTATTTTAAGAGAGCACAGCAAAAGGAAATAGCTCATTCTTATCAGTGATACATCAGGACCAATTCTATCTCACCATGCTATACCTAAGGAGTTTCCCTGTTGCCCCGATCCAGAAAATTCCTCTCTGAAACATGCCACAATTTTGTTTCTCAATGATAAGGGCTATGCCTAGTTCTTTGTATTTCCCCCGAGACTTAATGCTGTGCCTTATAAATAAATTCGCTTTCTGAAGTAATGATCAATGAATGCTTTGTGCGGTGAATTGAATCAGCACCTTTCAAAGAAGATGCTGATTTCAAAATGCACTGAGGATAGCAGCATTATCACAGGGCCAGCCTCTCTACAGAATCTCCATTTTCCTTTTCTCTGACTATATTTCAGTGTTAGCAATCCTCCTTCAATCCAAATAAAGTAGCAGCTATATTATACTGCGACTAATTCCTGAATATCAGATCTCTCGCCCCATTTCATTTGAATTCCATTACTCAGTCTTAAAAGTTCTTATCCACTTAAAAAACAAATTAATGCCTCTTGATGCAGGCAGCCTATATACATCTGTTGACTTCACCAAGTACCAACTGGGTCCTCTGCCTACAGTTGCTTCAGCTGAAATTGTATTGCAAATATCTTAAGCAAGCTGGGTTATCAAATGTCAAATGCTAAGTTTATGCTGCTCCAGAGCACATGTCCTTCAGTGGGCGGACACTTAGTAACCTGACCTAGCTGCTGGTTTCCTATAAAAACTTAGATTTTATTGCTGGAGAGAGGGAAAGAGCAAGACAGAGAAAGAAAGAAGCCTGGGGTCAAAATTCAAAAGTTGATGTCAGTGATCGCTAACATAGGGGAGCAGAAGAATCTCCAAAGTGGCCAGAATACTCTCAGACCTAGATGAGCTGCATGGGTAACCTTTTAAAAAATTGGTCAAAACCATTCAAGACTTAGCAATGCATCAGGCTGGGCTAACAGTCCAATCACAAGTCACATTTACAGAATGAGATCCATGGCATCATTTGATTTTTTAAAAAATATGTTTTATTGATTTTTTTTTTTATGGAGAGGAAGAGAGAGGGATAGAGTTAGGAACATCGATCAGCTGCCTCCTGCACACCTCCTGCTGGGGATGTGCTTGAAACCAAAGTACATGCCCTTGACCAGAATCGAACCTGGGACCCTTCAGTCCACAGGCTGATGCTCTATCCACTGAGCCAAACTGGTTAGGGTGCATCATTTGATCTTTTTGA